>PVKE010044971.1:0-12796 GCA_004027555.1 Craseonycteris thonglongyai | reverse complement strand
GTCTTCAGTGCATATTTATTTCTATTTTACTTTTGACAGATAGAGAGAGAGACAGAGACAGAGACAGTTAGAGAACCGAACTGTGGGAACTCCCCAGTTCAGCATGTGGGTCCTGCCTGGGCCGGAGCCGGGATTCGATCCTCGGTCCTCGTGGCCTCAAAGCGAGCGCTCAACCCGCTGAGCCATCCCGGCTTTCCCAATGTCATAACACTTACAATCTGGTATCAAATTGTTTCATACATATAAATAAAACCTTTATTGCTAGAAAAATCACATTATCACTGTGAAGACCTGCTTGAAAAAAAGATGATGGTAAGAAGATATAATCCAGCAAGATAAAAGCAGAATGGCGAAGTGCTCTGGCACCTTGCTGACTTGGTTTTGAATCCTGATTACCTGATTATACTCTCCTAAAACCAGTGGGACATTGGTCAAACCCAGCTAAAACAACTGGAGCCAGAGCAAAATGAGCTATTTTTAAAAATGTAGTAAGAATTTGAAAATGGTAACATCAGATCACAAAACCAAGCACAGGGTCTTTTCAAGTGCGGGACCCTGTGTGACTGCATTCAAGGAGGCACTCCTGGTCATGGTGCATAATCCCTCAGAGTGTCAACGGTATCTTCAGATTGGAAATAATATTATATGCCACACAGGTGCTTATAAAGACAAATTGAAATGATGTTATGTGGCAGAGTTTATTAAACTTATTTATATGCTTACTAAGCTTATTAAGCCTCATTAGGTACTTAATAAATAACAATATTAAAAGGAAGTAAGTTCAATTAATACAAGTGTGAGCTGATAAATTTCACCTCTACTGTAATATTTTCTGTAACATTAGACATATCTGGATATAACTGGTTCTGTGTAGTTACATGGTACCTCCCTTTCATCATTAATAAGCTTGTACACACAGATGCTTACATTTTTCACCCAGTGCACATCAAAATGAAAGAGTGTTCAGATGTTTGGTTCAAACAGTGTGCTATTACTAAATTCTTAATAGTGGAAAAACTTCCTCCAATTTTTTGAAATTTTTTAAAAAGAAGGTAAGGACTTCTTAAAGCAGATCATTACAGGTGATGAAATTTGGGTCCATCATTATGATCCAGAGAACAAAAGGCAATCCATGGAATAAAACCATAAAGGGTCACTGCAGCAGAAATAATTAAAAAGTTAGCCTCAGCTGGGAAGGTGACTCCTAATGGCAGTATTCCACAGGCTGCCTTTTGTTTTCAGGGTCAAAATGATGTACTCAAGTTTTATCACCTGTGATAATTGTTAAGTATCCCTTGAAGATGCCAGGATGGCTCAGCGGGTTGAGTGCTTGTCTTGCAGCCCTGGTATCTGAGGATCAAATCCCTGCTCTGGCCCATGAGGATCTGAACTGGGGTGTGCCCCCAGGTTGGTTCTTACTGGGGCAAGATTCCTAGGTGGGTGACCCCTGGTTCAGCTGCTGACCTGGGTGTGCTTCCCATGTAGGAGGCCCCTAGCTCCCAAGCCCCCAGCCTGGTTCCCACCCTGTGCAGCCCCACACTCACCTGTGAAATGAAACTATGTAGAAAATTAATGATGTGCAACTATGGAGACTGCTATGGGCCCTCCCTCTTCTCTCTGTCTCTCTCTGTCTCTTCACTCTCTGTCAAAATCTTAACAACAACAACAACAACAACAACAACAACCCGTTCTCCTTAAGCTCTGCATCCTTAAAAAAAAATAAAAAAAGAATCCCTTGCTGAGATAGCTCAGTGGTTGAGTGCTTGCCTTGCAATCAAGAGGTCCAGGGTTTGATTCCTGGCCCTAGCCTGTGTAACCTCATATGCTGAACTGTGGTGCACCTGGTAACCACTGGGTTGGCTCTGCAGTGAAGGTTCTTGCCTCCCATGTAGGAGGCCCCTGGTTCAGTTCCTGTCCTGCACGGTCACACATCCACCTGTGTGGAATGAAACCATGTCACAAGTAATGATGTAAAACCAAGGCGACTGCTCTAGGTGCTCCCCATCTTCTCTCTCTCTCTCTCTCTTTCACTTTCTCTCAAAAACAATAAAATAAGTTTTTGTTTTTTATTACTTTCAGTTTTATATTCCATATATAAGTGAAGTCATATGGTTCTTGATAGTTCCAGTCTGACCTATTTCACTTAACATGATTTCAAGGTCCATCCTATAATGGCAAATGGCAGTAACAGTTAATAGTTTAGTGGTTACCTGAGGGGAAGACGGAAGGGGGACAGGGACGCAGGGAGGGGGCATCAAATATATGGTGATGGAAAGAGAACTTACTCTGGGTGGTCAGCACACAATGTATATGTAGACAATGTAATGTAGAATTGTATACCTAGAACCTATTCAATTTTTACCAACCAATGTCACTCCAATAAATTTAGCAATTAATAAAAAATATAAAATAAATCTTTATAAAAAATGAAATCCTTATCTTTTTCAAAAATTTCAAAATAATTGGAGGAACTTTCCTCTACTGTTAAGAATGCAATAACAACACAGTGTTCGAGCTGAAGGTCTGAACACTCTTCCATTTTGATGTGAACTTGGTGAAAAATGTAAGCATCTGTGTTTGCAAGATCAAGAATGATGGAGGGAGATAACTTGAACTACACAGAACCAGTTATAATGAGACATATCTAATGTAACAAAAGAATTACAGTAGAGGCAAAATTTATCAGACTGCCCTCATATATAAATGAGAACTTACTTAGGAGACCTATTACCTCATGAGGTTTTTTGTTTTTTGGCATGGGGGTGACTATTTTGGTAAGTAATCTTGCTTTTTCTTTTTCTTTTCATATTAATAGGCCTTTATTAATTTCTTGTTCAAAGAAGTAAGAGCTTGGTTACAGGCCAATGTTGGCCACGAATCTGTCCCTGGGTAAAAATATATGAAATTTAGAGAAATATTATACTTATAGGCTCAGTCATTCATTGTACAATTTTTTCAATCATAAAAATGTCCACTTTGATACTTTCAAACTTGAGTAGAATTTCTTTTCCACTGAGTACCATTGGCAAGCAAGGTTCTAGGATTCAAATTTATATACTTTAATTACTTGAGCTACTAAAAATAATGTTTTATACCAAAAGCAAAAATTGTATATTTCTTTTTTAATGTAGCAGCTGAAATGATTTAAGCTCACATCTTATCTTCCAACTCCCAAAACACCTTTGGGAAGAGACAACAATAAAAACTTAAGTCCTAAAGGACATTTAAAAAAGTTATGAGTTAATGAACACAGGGCCATTCATTTTTTGAAAACAGTTTCTTTAACATATTTTTTTTACCTGGAAAATAGTTATTGTCATCATAGTTTGAAGGTGAGCTATTTTTTGTATCTCCATTTTCCTAGTTGAGTTATCAAGACAAAGTTTCAGATAAAATAACTGAAAGTCTATTATTTTATTCAAAATTATTTACTAGGGATGTAAGGAACTCTACGAGGTGACTATATTTTCTTTCCTTTCATTTCAAAGTTGTTTGCTATCTCCTTCTCCTACCCCCACCCTCATAATTCAGGGATTCTAGATTATCTCTAGAATAACAGTGTCAAGTGTTTATATGGTGATACTACCCCTAATTTATAATGGTGCTGTCAAAAACTGGTCAAGAATCCACATATCAGTCTTCTGCCTTCTGCCCAAGGAGGCCTATAGGACAAATACCCCTGTGAAGTGAACTGTGAGGATTTTAAAGAACTTCTTACATAGTTCACAGAGGATCAAGTTCTCCTAGTAAAATGTCCAACCCCCTTGAGGCCAAACCCTATAAGGACATGCTGCCCCCCATGCAGGGTGGGCCTGTATAACCAACCCTCCCCTTTAAGGGGTTGACTATGGAAGATCTGAGCCAGGGAAAACCGAAGTCCATTAGAATGCGTGCTCTTTAGTAAAAAGATTCCTGTGGTTTTCTGTTTCACTTTAGAGTCTAGCTCTAGGTTGTCCACGGTGGCTGTCTGGGACCCAGAAGTTGTCTTTCTAGTTGAAGACTACTCATTCTGTTGCCTGATTTCACTTGAGCGCTGCCAGTGGCTTGTGCCCTATCCTGCTGGCTGTGCCTGTGGACATTGTGCCTCTGGCCATCATGCCCACACCGCCCTACCTATCTGTCAATCCTGGCCTCATGCCAGAGCCTACTGACCTGGCTTCCCTTCAGTGCAGCAGCACCTGGTCATGTCCCTTTGGACTAAAAAAACTGTTTACCCCTATGTACAAGATACTCGGCCAGGTAGATTGCTCAAGAGGCCTCTTAGGGTTTGGATTGTTCCACCCTCTCCCCCAATTCATCTGCTCAAGTTCTCATCCCCACTGTCTTAGAATGTGACCTTATTTGGAGATAGAGTCTTTGAGGAGATAATCAAATTAGAATGAGATCAGCAGGGTGGACTCTTAACCAATATGACCGATGTCCGTTAAAAAGGGGACATTTGAAGATAGACTCATATACAAGGACCATGCCACAAGTACATGAAAATGATCATCTACAAGCTGAGGAGAGAGGCCTGGAACAGATCCTTCTCTCTCAGCTTTCAGAAGGCCAACCCTGTGAATGCCTTGATTTCAGATTTCTAGCCTCCAGAACTAGGAGATAACACATTTCTATTGAGTACGCTACCCAGTTTGTGGTCAAGCCAGGCCTAGCGAACAAGAAGAAGGCTCCTCCAACATAGCCCCCAACTTCTTTTCTTGGCTCTAGTATAGCGTTTAAAGGTTCAAAACCTAAGTGGTGACAATCAGTCTTTCTATGCCAGAGAGCAGGTGTCCTTCCACGTGGCTGGTTTACCTCCATGTCCACGGTGCACAGCTTTCTGAAGTCTATGACCTGCGCCTCTAGGCCTCTTTGCTTTTTTGAAACCCACATTTCTGAAGGGGCTCTTGGACTGCTGTCCACATATCTAGTTAGGTGTCCACACAGGTCTTCTCTTTCAGTGTAAAGTAATCAGTTTGTGTCTCCAGACCATGTTTTCCTCCCTTCACAGGCTTGCTTCTGCTTAACTGGAATGAGTGGAAGCAAGTCAGCCCTAAACACCCTCCAGCGAGGACAGATGCCAGTGTTTGGCTCTGCTGCTTCATCATGGAAGGTGACAGTGGGTCAGTCACACCATCAGGGCCACAAATCAACTGTAGCTGATTCCATGCAGTCAGATACAATATTGTTCCCTCTGCCCTCCCTACGAGCCAATGGCCAAAGCCATAAGTACTCCTGATGGCACGTGGCAGGTCTACATCACATCTTGACATGAGCTTTTAGCTCTTTTTTTATAGTTGCCAGTGTGCTCAGTCAAATACCTGTCTGTCATCACAATCAGACAGGTCTTAACGTCTCTGCATTACAGAGGAGGACCTTGGCTCCCTTCCAGCCCATTTATTACGGTCCCAGTGAAGCATTTTATCACACATTCCTTATGTGTAGTCTCCTCTCCACCACCATGAAAATCTTCCAGGTTGGCAGCTTTAGTGTCTACCACCATTAATCTTCACTAGGCTGGGGTCACAGGGCAAAGGATGATTTATTGCAATTACCTGTTATAGTGCAGAGCTCAGGTGAGCTGGGCTCACATGCATTTACTGGGCTCCTTTCCATTCAGCCAACGAGTAAAATATGTCTGCTTTGTTTCTTGGTGTATCTTCTTGCATTTAGGCTATCAAATGTTAGTTAATTAGCTAACATTTAATTAATGTTAAATGTTAAAGTGGAAAAATAGATTTAGATAGCATTAGGGTTATGTATAGACATGGTGAAGCTTGGCTATTCAAATCCAAACCTGACACTGATGTTTGACAGTCCATTTAATTTCTTTGTTGTTTCTGCATTTTAAGAAATATTCCAAGGAAATTAAAAATTGCACTTACCTGCCACTTTCTGTGCCATCTGTTCCAGGTGATTAAAATGAATCTGCATATGTTTGTTTCACTTCCAATTTCTGGCTCCCTGGGATGGCAGGGGGCAGTACATAATGTGGGGATTATGTGTGCTTAAGTTCTGCTAATAAGAGAGAAAGAAGGGGTGAGGTGCAATGAAAAGAGGAGAAGAATGTTTCATGAGAGCAGAAACAAATGTGTTTCTAAAACTGGCCCATTATTTTTCCAATACCAGCTCTTACAGCAGCTTCTTGTCTGCTTGAGGTTAAGAAGGCCCAATATGCTTACGAGTATGTCCCTGGCTTGGTGGGAAAGTGAAAGTGTTCAGGATAGATTAATGGAATTAAAAAGCTTTTTTTTTTCTATTGTATCTGGGATCTGATTCATTTGAAAGTTGGATATAATCCATAGGAAACACTATTTGATGTTCCTGTTATGAACAATAAATCATTTGTTTCATAATGGAGTGGGTTGGGGGCAGAGTTTGATTTCAATGACCCCTTCTTCCCCCTTTCTCTCTTCCTTTACCTCTCTTTTCCTCTTCTCCTGACTCTGATGAAACCAGCTGCCACGTTATAAGCTGCCCCGTGGAGAGGCCCATGTGACAAGGAACTGAAGGTAGCCTTGGAGGAGCTGAGGCCCTCTGAGGAAAAGCCTGTGAGCGAGTCCTGCCAGCAATGTGCACTTGGGAACAGACCCTTCTCCAGCTGAGCTTTGAGATGACTGCGGCCCAAGCAGGCAGATTGCTGTGCTGTGGAAGACCCTGAGCCAGATACGCAGATTCCCAATTCAAAGAAACTGTGAGATAAGAACCACTGTTCTTTTAAGCGACTGTATTTTGGGCCATTTTGTCATAGCCACAGACTACTAACATAGCATGGAGAACTTGAATACATAGGAATCTTTCTGCAATTCTGCTTGCTATAGAGAGGAATTTTGGGGAAAGGTACATTTGGTTTGAAATCTTATAAGGAGTACTAAATGAGGCCAATGAAGAAGTAATGATTATGATATTTAATGAATCTGGATGGCACAGATGCCAACCAGCCAGAAAGTAGACTTGTCCCTGAGCAAGGTGCCAGAGGCATGCCACGGTGCCAGGGCCATGCCTCCCTATAGCTGTGGAATTGTGGAGGGCTCTAGGTGGCTCTGGAAGAAGGGGTAGGGCATCGTACAGATGCTAAGGGGGGGGGGGTTCAGCCGTGGGTCTAAGATTCCAAATGGCCAGTCAGCTGCCCCTCCCATTTGCTTATCCATAGTAGCCTAGTACAGCCCAAAGGTCTAGAGAACGTATCTGCCATAGCTGGGAGCCCAGGTTTGCGTTGGCACCTTGTCTCCAGTTTTCAGGCGTTCATGAATGTGATTTGACAGTATGCAGGAGTCTGGGCGAAGTTAGGCCTTTTAAACAGTCAGCTGTGAGCTCAAACTGTGGAAAGAAATCACAGCTCCTTGAGGGCTTACGATAACTCAGGGAAACTGGTAAACAAATAAATAAGTGGGGCCCAGGGTTCATTTACTAAGTACCCCAATATGTACAAGCAAGCCACATCAGGCGCACCAGGGAAAATAAAAGTGTCATTTGGTCATAACATGGTCTCCTGCAGTGTCCCGCTTATCTCAAGTGTTAAGTTAAAAAAGGTAAATCAGGGCCTTTGAAGCACAATTTTATACTTAGTCTTCTTTTTCTTTTTTAGAAAAAGAACAACATCTGGGACTACTTCTTATGTTAGTAAGATCTGGCACTTTTTCCTTTCTGTGAAAGAGGAGACTGAAAAATAATTGCTAATAATTACTCTATTTATCTTTCAACTAGGGACTCTCCCTCATGTTAGAAGGGTGCCAGTGTTTCAAGTGTTTGCGATGTATATGTCTTCTTTGCAAAAATGTCTTTGTAATTCTTCCCATTTTTAATTAGATTGTTTGATTTTTTCGGTGATGAGTTCTTTACAAAATTTGGAAACTAACTCTTTTTTTTTTTAAAATTAATTAATTAATTATTTATTGTTTTTGTCAGAGAAAGCGAGAGAGAGGGAGAGTGAGAGATACAGAGACAGAGAGAGAACTGAACTAGGGGAACTCCCAGCCCAGCACATGGGTCCGCACGGGCCAGGGCTGGGACTCGATCCTCGGTCCCCGGCGCTACAAAGCGAGCGCCCAACCCACTGAGCCATCCCGGCCTCCCCAAAACTAACTCTTTATCAGATGTATCATTGATGAATATCTTCTCCCATTCAGTAGGCTGTCTTTTCATTTTGTTGATGAAAATGTGCATTTTTTTTTTCGTTTGATGGATAGTCCCAAACAGAAACACATATATAGATCCAGAGAACGAACTAATTGCCAGATAAGAGGGTTGTTGGGAAGCTGGGTTAAAAAGATGAAGGGATTAAGAAATGCAAATTGGTAGTTACAAAATAGTCCCAGAAATGTAAAGTACAGCGTAGACAATATAGTCAATAATGTTGCAACAACCATGCATAGTGTCAGATGGGTACTAGACTAATTGGGGGATCCCTTCTTAAATTAGATAAATGTCTAACCACTATGCTGTAAATCTGAAACTAATATAAAATAATATTGAATGTTAACTGCAATTGAAAACAATTATTAAAACAATAAAATAAAAAAAAGTGTTCGCGAGTGTTTGAGGGATTCACATACCCCATGTCAGGGATTGATTTTCAGTTTGGCCATGGGAGAGACTGGGGAGAGCTCATGCTCTAACTGAGGAAACGGACCCGTAGGAAGGAAGACACATGTGCGGGGGAAGGAAGAGCAATGTGGTGTCTCCTGGAAGTCTTCCACATTGCCTGCCTATTCTCAGGGACATCCCAACCTTTGGCTACCTGGTGTCAGGACACACAGCATAGAACTGGCAGTGGGAGCACCCAAGATCAGTCTTCACTTCCCATCATCAGCCCAGCTGGTGCACCATCACCACCATTCTGTCAGACTGCTCATGGCCCTTCAGTTTCTCAATCTCAGCCTCAGAATTTGCACACCTTGGCAAACACTCCTTGGTTCATCTTGCTCTAGCTTGGTGGCCCAATTTCTCCCTTTGATCCCACTCGCTTAACACTGCCATCTCCCTGGACATCAGTCCCATTTTGCTCTGATTTCTCACTACCTATTTCCATCTGGGCTCGGGGTCTATTCACTTCCAGCATACCGCCTAGTTCAATATGGAACTGTGCTCCTTCTATAGCCACATACAACTAAAAGAACATCTTTCTGTCTATCATGCCCTCCATTTAATTTACCCGCCATAGGGAGATGCAAGGGCTCTGCAGTCAGGTTACTGAAGTTTGAATGTCATCTCTCCTATTTACTAGCTGTGTAATCTCAGGCAAATCACTTGAATTTGCTAAGCCTCGAATTTTTCTAGTTAAAATTTTTTGCAAGCTTCAACTCTTTAGTTAGGAATCAGTAATTTCTAATTTACAGGGATGTAGTAAAGATTAAACAATATAACATATATAAAATGTTTACATGCTGATTGGCCTCATAGGAAGCTTCAATAATTGATACATACATGTGTGATATAATACTACTCTACTACCACTAATGTTTCTGTGAATATTAGATAATTTTATCTCCTTAACCTCCCTTCTAGTTGAATGCCATTATTATTTCCTTTGCACAAGAGGGATTAAGTAATTTGCCCAAACTCATACATTTATTGAGAGGTTTGAGTATAGGTCTGAATCCAGAACCTGCCTCCAGGTTCTGTTAAAACAATGAATACTTTTCTCTCTCTCTTTTTAATCATTTTGGCCAAGACCTGATAAAGTGTTTGTGTCTCAAATAGTTTACCCATACATAGAGATAAACAGAGTTGAGAAATATGAGTAAACACAGGTATAATTAGGCAGATAATCTGCTATTGATAGTGACTCTCCCAGATGTCAACAAAACAGGCTATTAAGTAAGGTGAAAACAAGCCATACCTTGGAAGATCAAAACTCACTGCTAATAGAAGAGGCAATAGACTAATTAGGTCAACACACGGATAAATAGTCGTTTAGATTTAGATTTGTCACCAGAGGCTCATGGGAATGTCCAGAGAGGACTCAACTCTGAACAAAAGTGACTGAATTTTTATCTCGGTACAAGAAAGAATTCAAGAGTGAAACAGATGCAGAAAAGCAAAAGTGATTTATCGAAATTGAAAGTACACAGCTGAGAAGATAGTGCAGGTGGACACAGAGAAGGAATTGTGCTGAGGAAGTCATGATCACGGGTATTTATCTCTCCTGGGTGGAAATTGGTTACATCCCATTGATGTAGTTCAATCATTTCCCCCCTCCCACTTTTTCTTCCTTATTTGGTTCCTCTGGAACTGTCATGGTGTCAGATGCATGATAGGACTCATAGTAACTACAATGTAAATGACATTATAATGACATTATAATTAGCTAAAGGCTAGTTCCCAGTCATAGGGATCAGCCTAGCTGAATGAAACTAGTTTTTGCTTTAGTCCAGATGCCGGTACTGGATACAGTCACTTGTTACTTGTGTAACCGGTGAGGCATCTCATCTTTTACCCTGGAGGAGGCTTTTGATTTCCTAGTCTGTCTATCCTGCCTCAGATTTAGAATCTATATGATACCTGTATTGGTTCAGGTGGAATTGTTTAACAATTCAACCAATTGGGAAATCATATCATAAAGATCATGATGGAACCCCCTCCCATGTTCTTCCCACCTTCAGGCCAGAGGCGATGCTATACTTTTACCACAGGGAGGCTTCCAGGAGTTTCTTATATTCCCCATATCTTGGTGACTTGCAGAAAAGAAAGAAAATTCAGGTTCCCCCCTCATGCATCTGAAGTGATTGTTCAAGGGGTATGATGTATACTTGGTTCGTTTTCCTATGTAGTGTGGTGACTTGGGACATCGCAGGCTTCTTGGGGCAAGTTGCTTTTGATCTCAGTTTTGTTATTAAAAAAAAATCCCAAGTCCAAAATTGCTTTTCTTTCTAGATTGTGCTGAGTCACAAAAGGAATGTGTCTAATGAGACAATGAAGGAATAATGGAAGTAAAGAGTGCATCAAGTAGAGTCTTTCTGAACAAAGGGGTCAACATTTCGAGTTAATAAAAAAAGCTGTGGGCAGATAAGACTTTGACTGGGTCACTTGTGGGACTTGCAAACCAAAAGCATATAGGTACTACTTGCACTTAAACTTTGTTTGGCTTACAGATAATTTAAAAAATAGATTGAATTTTATTGTTGATATTTATAAACTTATAGATTTCATATGAAAATCAAGATTTCTGCTTTCACTTGAAAAATAAGAAACTCTCTACCTGCAATTCCACAAACAATATTAATTGGAGCTAACAGCTAGCCCCCTAGACAGAGAAAGGGCTTCCTAGTTCTGTCCAGTCCTGGACAGCACACTTTCTATTGTCCCTCAGATCTGAGGATTAGTGCATCTGCCATTCATCTTGGCATTCACTTTATTGTTTTTCTTGTTTTGTTTTTTTCTTATACTATATTATTTTTCTTGTTTTTCTTATACTTGACTCATTTGCATTACTGCAGGTTTATTATTCTGTGACCTCTGCTCTAGGTAAATATTAATACCAAATACATATCATTCAGAACTTTAGAGTTGGCATATACAACAAGGAAAAAGGTCTATTCACGAAGGAGGATTACTTACTTGGTCTACCCAAGGTGGGTTCCAGAAAATTAACTCTAAATGCTACTATATTTGGGTTCATCCAGTTTATCTGTCCCTTCTGAACATCTGAGAGGATTCTTCTAATTTAGGACTTTGTAAGAACAACTGTATATATGAGTGGAGAAGGCTAAACATAAAATGGAATGGCTAGATAATTCATTTGAATATTTATTATCTCTAATACCTCACATTGCTCTATTTCTGATATTGTACTAAGCACAAACATCTATTATCTCATTAATTCCCTATAATAGCCCTGTGATAACATTGTGATAACTGATAATATTAATATTGGGTAAGATCCAATATAAATTAACATTTTATAGATGAAGAAACTGAGGAACTGATAGCATTAGTGGGTGCCCACCTCATAAAGCTAGCAAGTAGCAGAGCCAGGAATTGCAAACCAGCTGTCTGAGTGAACAGCCCACTTTCTTAACTGCCACCTGCCCTGTCCACCTGTTGACCATGGAGATTTCAGGCAATCTCCTAATGAGGGAAATTTGTGAAGAGTGAAATGACTACTAAGTATAATAACTATTAGAGAATCTGATGTTAAATGTGAAAACTATCAGTACATACGCCTCCCTTGGTAAATTAGATTACATATAAGCCCTGAGGACTGTAGCAACAAATAGAGACATCAGCTGAGTTTCCAGCTACTGTCTGCAGCAATAGCTAGCTGCCTGGTTCCTTGGGGGACACTAACACTCTGTTATCAGTGGCTGTTGGTATTTTGTGGAATGACAGTGGATCACCTCTGCCATGAAGTTTGCTGGTCATGCTGGTGCTGGCAGTGGCTTTGGCTTTGCTGATTATAGAGCAATTATACTATTGTTGAGAGTGTACTATCTCTCCCTACCTTTTTTCCCTCTGGGCCATAGGGCTGATTATATTAACGGACACCTAGTTAGACAGAAACGACACCAACACTGCCTTGTATCCTGCTGTAAATGTGGAAAACCTCAAAGACTATACTGCTAGACTAGGAACCAGCACACCATTGTGATTAAGAACATGATCTGATGGGAAGCTGGGATGGCTTAGTGAGCTGAAGCTTGCTTTGCAGTTCCAGGGACCGAAAATGGAATCCTGGCCCTGGCCCATAAGGATTCATATACTGAACTGGAGTGGGGTGTGCTTCCCGTGCAGGAGGCCTTCAGTTCAGTTCTTGCCTGTCCTGGTTCAGCCCTTGGCTTGAGGGTGCCTACCTCCCATGTGGGAGACCTTCAGCCTA
>PVKE010044970.1:0-12796 GCA_004027555.1 Craseonycteris thonglongyai | reverse complement strand
AAAAAAAAAAAAAAGAAACTGTTCTCTGTCCTCTTCTAGGATTTTCAGTTTCAGATCTCACATTTCAGTCTTTTATACCTTCCCTCTGCTATTAAGAACAAAAACACCTCATGCTTTTAGTCTAGTATAGAGGTGGGAGGAAAACTTTCCACGAAAGAACCTCATGGCTAGGTATGAGTTTCACTTTATGGTGGATTTTTTTTTACATTATGAAAACTTTTACAGTAGTGCTAATCTTGCATGTTTTCAAAAGGACATCTGTAAGTGTTTTAAACTTACAGAATTTCTCATGAATTACAATGAGCAGAAAATTACATTGTAATGAAACCCTATTGCTGAAGGAGAAATACAATTTCATCAGGCTCAGCAGATACCAACACTGCAATTGTAAGCTTTTCAGCCCAAGATAGACTAAGGGAGGTGGATGGGTTCCGAGAAGAGACTAAAGAACGTCTTATCTCAGAATCACATTTATGAAGATTAATACAAAAAATAGAGCTGGTCAGCCCAGATAAGGAATGAAAGAAGTGCAGTTTTAAGTTATTAAATATAATTTTATATTTGCATATAATAGTTTTAACACTATTGATAGTATTTGAGAGAATAAGAGAAAATCAGCTTATATCAAACTATAAAGAATTTACAGAAAATTAACTTCATTAAACAGTACAAGGAATTTTAAAAGTGTTTTCTTAGACATCTTTAAAAACATTAAATTTTATGCTTGAAATAGTTAAAAGTATATTTACACAGAATGATTGGAGCAGAGAGAAACAGAATTTTGTTCTTTTATAAAAGCATTTCCACATAAATGAAAACTTTCGGTGACTGATCATTTGCACAAATAAAAAATTATATATATATAAAATATATGCTCATGCAAATATATAGTGTGTGTATATACACAGTAAATACATGCATACATCTCTATATGTGTTGTATATATAACATATGCACATATATGCATATGTATATGTATGTATATAAAAAATGCCGGACTGTAACTCTTCGTGAACAATGAGAAATTTTGATTTTCGGTTAAATTGGACCCACACAGATACAGTCGACTGCACCAGTGCCAGGCACCATAGTCTCCTCATTTTGATAAACCTCTACAGCTAAGCTCTCCCACAGGTGAGATCAAATTCTATGATTCTCTCTGGAACCCAGGAGCCAGGAAAACAGAACTTGACACTTGGCAAAAATGGAAATAAGTTTTGCTTTAACTTCCAATGGTTACATTTCCATGGTTATGATGACCAAAGGAAGGGTTTTCTGTTTCCAGGAAAATCTGTTCTAGTTGCTTACATGCTCAACAACGGCATCTGAGAGAAAAAGTAAAACAACACAGCCTGAAGCTTAAACATTGGCAAGTTGGAGGCATAGCACATGTAAGCAATTCAGGGTGTGAAGATGGGGCTGCTACATGTTGAGTCTATGGATTTCAATGACATCTGGTTGTTTAAAGGCAAGACTTCTGCCTACAGCCTCAACCCCTCAATATTTGGCCCCAAATCCATCTCTGTTATACAACAGTGAGTGAGAGATTGGGTGTTTTCGTCAGTAAACTTAAGATTATGTAATATATGAAGCTTAGAGGCCAAGCTCACTTTTTGAACGTTTTTCTGAAATGTTAAAATATAAGTTAAAACATTTTCTTAATCCCTTAAAAAAAATAAAAATGCACACTGTAATTAATTTCTTTAAATAGAGTTTATTTAGTGCTTCCCAGAAAATAATAGAGAATTTAGCAATAGGAGCAATGTTAAGCCAGAACATATAATTTCTTCCTTTAACATATTGGTAAATAGTTTGTTATATTTTAAGGAGGCAATTAACAAAAAATCAAGGTATTTTTAGTGGCTGAGAATTTTTAGGTTTATTTTTTTCTCATGCCGAAGTACAGGATCTGCAATAAAAGCCTATTGAAAAATAATACTTTTTTAAAAAATTATTATAGTATATACTACTGTAACCAAATGTAATTAAGTACTGAATTTTACAAAGATTTATTTATTTTTTATTCACTTACTGATGTTATCTCCTTTAAGATACTGCTTCTCCTGAGTATTTGTCTGAAAAAATCCAAAACACTAATTTGGAGAGATATATGCATCCTACGTTCACTGCAGCATTATTTACAATAGTCTTGTCTGAGCGACTGCAGCTTTGAGTGATTACTTTTACTTGTATGACCGAGCTGTCTACCTGGTCTGCCTCTTCAAGAGCATTTTATTTCAGTCTAAATCACTTGAGTCCAGTCTCCTGGACAAAGGAAGACACAAGTAGCATAATGATTGAGTTTTGTCCATATCTGTGTCTGTCCACTGTCTGGTGTCATGATTCACGGAACTACTTAGGTTCCCAATAAACAGCGAGTGAGTTAGTGAGTGAGTGAATGCTGATTTTAGAGATTTATTTAGATCTGAACAACCCACATTCATTGTCCCCCAAAAGACTTGGAAGCTCCCCAGCCTCAGCTGTCACCTGAACCTGAGTTGACAGACTAACTTCAACATTATCAAAAATTAACATAACATCAGCTCTTAACACTGTCCCCTGTGCCCACGTCACATACTCAAGTACAGTTAGGGAAGTCACAAACTCAGCAGAACTAAAAAGCTATTGTTTATATTAAGGTGACAAATCTAAAGCTAACTTTATTTCGTAGGGACATCCAATCTATTAAAACAAAACAAAAAAACCCCACATACACACAAAAAGAACTCCAGGTCTTACTAGTCACGGAACAACTCTGAGAAGAGGACAGGGCTTCTGTAGCCAGAAGGTCAGGGCCACCTGACACAGGCTCACAGGGTGGATCAACACAGGATGAGATGAAAAGGGGCGTGTTTTTATTTCTTTGATGATATGGTAATCGAATTTAAATTTCATGTCATTTCATAACAAATACTAGTAGTACTAATACTAGCATTACCGTCACAGAATGTCCTTGGGTAGTTCCATATGGATTATCTGTTATTTTGAGCAGATGTGCTGATAGCACAGTGTGTGTATTTGATTAATCAGATCACAACCTGAAAGAGTCTATATTAAAAGCCAAGAGGAGAGCGGTGGTGGGCATTGAGATGAGAGCTCACTCACCACATGCAAACTGAGACAAATCTCCATGTTTACGAGTGTATATACCAGGGCTGTCTGACAAATATTCAGCCACGTAACTCTTCTCATGTTGACAATGGCTGGATTTTTTTCCAGACAGCCCTTCTGTGTGTGTAGAAATAAATATAAATATAAATATATATATAACTATCTCCTAGAGCGGGGGTGGCGAACCTATGGCACGCGTGCCCAAAGTGGCACGCAGAGCAATTATTTCGGTACGTGGAGCTGTGAATACCATTTAAAAAATTATTGTTTATGCTCTTATAGACATAAAAAATATCGATATCTCTGTCTCACTTGATGGGTTGGCACACAAGTTGAGTGAGTATACTCTTATTTCATAAACTTTGGCACTCAATCAGCAAAAGGTTCGCCACCCCTGTCTAGAGTCTTTCTAAAAACTCAATATGATGCAAGGAAAGTTTTACAGAATTAACTGACATGTGGAGAAATACTGGAAAACATAAACATGCAAGTCCGTAGAAGCTCTTCTTGTGTTGGTTGACAGACCGTTTTCTGGACTTAATTCCGAGTGTACCTCCTTGTTCCTAGTTAAGAGCCAAAGAAGAGACAGAAGCCGAGCCTTGCGTTTGGTCAGTGGCCCGGAGTGGAAACAATTTGGGCATTACTAGCATGATTTCTCTGTCAAATAATTAGCTCCAGTTTTAATGTTCAGCATGAGGACTTCCAGATGTCACATGTTATCCTCATGATTCCTAATGAATACACCACAAGTGTGGAGAGAATGTAGTAAATTATAGGGTACAGCTTCTGGCCAACCAAAAATCGCCTGCACTTATTTTTAAGACACCATCATTACTAGTTATTTATCCACCGCCCACTGGTGAATCCCGAATCACAGCATTTTTACAGCCCCTGATTTCAGAGTGAGACAGAAAAATAAGTAAAAAACAGTCAATTTGTGGTTTACAAAGAAAGTTCTCTCGTGTGCATTTACCACCTTCTTCTTTTATGCGTGTTTTGTTATCTCTGCATAACACAGATGGAATTGGTTCGGTTTCATTTTCGGTTATTATTTGCTAAGTTCTATTATATACTTGGCCGCTCAAAATAGAAGAGATGGTGTTTTGCCTGGGACTGAGAGTCCCCACAGGAGAACAGGGCGTCTCTGCCGGATCTCACGGGCACGGACGGGGTCATACATGGTGCTGTGGCTCGGAGAAGCTCTCGTTCCCCCACCCTGCCGGCCCCCCACCCGGGTCCCCTCTTGTGCATGTCTCTAGCCTTTGATGTTCAACAACATGTCAGCAACAGTAAACAAAGCGTCTGCTTATGTCTCTCCCTAGGTAAATGTCACCCTGACCCTCGTGCCCACACGCACGTCCACAGTTCCCTGGCTTTGCTGGCTTTCACCTGAGCCTCTCAGAACGATTTCCCCTGTCGTCCTAACCCCCTGGCCGGGCTCCCTCCACTCTGTCTCGCTGTGGGGTTCTGTCTGCTTAGGAGTTGGGTGTCATGACCTCCCCATGACTGCTTTGTACAGAGACTATTCATTGCCTTTTCTTGCCGTGTGACCTTGTGCGGACTTCGGTGGTTACCTCTGTATAGGCTGCGGGCAGACATAGCTTTACGAGAATAATATTTTACTCTTCTCTACTTACAAGTATTTTCAAATCCTTGTACTATGTATCGTGCTGTGAAACCCTCACTGTCACCCCCCAGGTGGCTTTCTAGGCCTCTTTAGAGGAGATTCGTAAATGAGGTCAGCATCGGTGATGCTGAAGATGAAGGTGTCTCCGTTTTAAAAAGCTTCTGACCTAAGAAGCATCCCTGTGCTAAACAGGGGTGCGGAGAGCAGGACAGGGCCCTGGGTGGGAAGCTCTCGAGCTTACCTCTCCCGACGTCGTCCGAGTGGAATCGGGGGGCAGCATGTCCCTCCACCGAGGGACCTACCCCCCATTGTAGGAGCCGTGGCTTAGCAGCTCTGCTGACTTTTGTGAATGAATGAATTGACAAGACACTAAGGAGGTTAAGATTATGGCCTCAGACGAGGTGACCGAGACTTAGGGTGGTAAGAATTGTCAGGACAACCAGAGAAAATACAAATGAAAGATGGTAACGTTGACAATCTGAAGGAAAAGCAAAGCGGAGCACAGGATATAATTACTGACAACTGCAGTGTCCGCACATGGTGTCTGTATTGGTTTTAGACACGTAAGCTTGTTTGTTCTAATTTTTTCCCTCCTGATAAAAGTATCAAGGCAACTCCTCCCCACACCACCTCACAACTTCATTAAGATGAGCAGGGCAGGTAAACGGTGACATGCAAATCAGCACTTGCCCTGCATATGAAACCTTGATCCTAATCTACCTTTTTTTTTTTTTTTAATTTTGGGGGCTGTATAATTTCGAAACGACCATTGTGGTTTTTCTGTAGCTACTCCTATAAATGTAATTTGATCGGTGTATGCTGAGAATAACTGAGTGTGGACCACAAGAATAGAGAAAATCACATGCAAGCCAACAGAATGCGCGAACTAATGTCAGGCTGTCA
Source organism: Craseonycteris thonglongyai (assembly GCA_004027555.1). NCBI lineage: Eukaryota > Metazoa > Chordata > Mammalia > Chiroptera > Craseonycteridae > Craseonycteris > Craseonycteris thonglongyai. Next base: position 7,155 of record PVKE010044970.1, on the reverse strand, counting down.
GAAAATAAGGAAAACAGAATGATTCTTTTTTTTTTTTTAATCCATTTGCCAAAAAAATGTTAGATAACAGGATGAATTCCTAGATTTACATGTGAAAGTGGTATTATAGTCAAAATGTTAGATAACAGGATGAATTTCTAGATTTACATGTGAAAGTGGTATTATAGTCCTTCTGTCTGATCACCTGAGACAAGTTACTTAATAGCTCTTTAAAAGCTGAATAATATTTTGGGAATGTTAATGTGTTTCCCTTGTCGTCATCTCGGAAACGGACTCAGGGCTGTTTCTTGGGACTTGGGTGTTTCCACGGTAAGAATGAAGGTCATTGTCATTCTCTGTCCCCCAAAGGCAGCCAGTAAAGAAAAAACCTACTGTGTCCTTTATTGACTCTGTGTGGTGGGAGATGCTGGGGGTGGGAAGTGGAAAAGCAGAGAGGACACAGTGAATCTATGAAAGTAAAGGCAGGGGAAGCCGGGGTGGCTCAGTGGGTTAAGCGCTCACTTTGCAGCCCCAGGGACCGAGGATCGAATCCCAGCCCCGGCCCATGCAGACCCGTGTGCTGAATGGGGGTGAGCTTCCCATGCAGGGGGCCCCCAGTTTGGTTCTTGCCCCTTGGTTCAGCCGCTGGCTCGAAGGGTCATGCCTCCCATGCAGGAGGCCCCTGGCCCAGTTCCTGCCCTGTGTGGTCCCATGTCCATCTGCGTGGACTGAAACCACGTAGAAAACTGATGATGGACAACTATGGAGACTGCTCTGGGCCCTCCCGCTTCTCTCTGTCTATCTCTGTCTCTATCTCTCTTTGTCTCTATCAAAAACAATAAAATAAATCTTTAAAAAATATATAAAAGGAAAGACAGTCACCCCTGAAGGTAGGCATAGGGCTCAGTGACTCTGGCAGATGGACTAGCACATGCAGAAACTCGCAAGTAAGAAAGCAGAGGGCACTGCTGAGGTGGGCAAGGGGGAGGCACAGGGCCTGGGAGCAGGGGTCTGAGGAGAGGTGGGGACCCGGGCCGGCATGCAGGGCACACACGGCCTGGCAGCCACATTGACTTCCCTCGCCCGCGTTGAAATCCTTCTGGCTCTCTGCTCATTTGATGGATTAGGAAGAGAACGTTTAGGAGGAAGCGTGTCCCATGTGGTTCTTCTGTGACTTTTCCTACCTCTGAAGTCTGTTCAGTAGTCATAAAAGAAAAGGAAAATGATATTTTTATGACTTTTGTAAGTGTACACAGTAGTTTGGAGACAAGTTTTAAGAACTGAAGGTATAATACATTTGAAGGACAGAATACAATTCTCACTGTATCTGTAACACAAACAGCATTTTGGCTCTTTCATGAGTAGAATTTTTTATTTTATTTATTTATTTATTTATTTATTTATTTATTTGTCTACCAAGTAGCTGTTTTACTAAACTGCCATTGGATGTGGCTTTAACTGGGCTGGATTTGTGTGTATAAAAATAACCGTGCCACTTAATAGCTGACGTTTATAAATGGCATCGCCTTGGTGTATGATCTGGCTGCTAAGTGATTAAGAGCAAATATAAGTGTTTTTGAACAGCTCCTCAATCCGATTGTACTCACACAATCCTGCTGTCAGGTAATCGATGAGCGCTCTCTTTCATGTAACTAGAGCTGTGTTACTTTTAACCAAAGAGAAACTGTTGGAGCAGTGACATGAGTCTCAGGAGGACAGGGTCCTGGTTTTGGTGAAGTCACACTGGCCCTGTTCTGGGGACACCCCAGTTCAAAGACGTTGTGTGATGACAGCTGACACGAGGCTCCACAGGTCTCAGTCCTGATAACGTCTGCGTTATCTTTGTGGGGGCCAGTTTCATGGCCTAGCTGTGTTAGTTTCTGCTCCTGTCCTCTTTCTCTGGGGCTTTGTCTTCCTTTCTGTGTGTGTTGTGATCGCAATACCCTCCTCTCCTCCACCTTCAGCCCTGCCACATCCCGTAGTGTTCTGTTCATCTGTCCGGGCGTCTGGCATCTGTCTGCCCCTGCAGGGCCCTGTGGGCTCCGCCTCATGCCTGAGTCATGCCTGTGTCCCTCTTAGATTCTCTCTGGACCTAGACAGTGATGTCTCTTGAGTTCCACTGCAAGCACAAGACACTGTTGTCACAGCCAAGTCTCAGCAAAGACAAGGGGCGGGCCCTCGGGACCTTAGATTGCCCACTTCCTCCTGTTCGTGGATGGTTCCCTCTTGGTTTGTCCCAGCCCACGACCCCTCACGTATAAGAGGCCTCCTCAGATGCCCTGGCTTCCTAGATAACTACTCACATTTTCTTCTCCCCTGGAAGAGAATGTTGGCTCCCTTACCCCAGTTGGTTCGAGAGGGCCAGGGGATGTGGAAAGCAGCTGGCCCCCAAGCCTGCTCCCCGACTTCGAAAAGCCCAAAGCCAGAATGAGCTTCCTCAGCTCCTTCTTTCTCCCTGCCAGGGCCCTCCCTTTCCTGAGCCATGCGATTTCACAGTCTACCTGTGGAAGCGAGAAGTGTGATGAGCAAAGCAAGCGGCAGGGACACCAGGCCAGCGATCCACGAACCCCTCCTACGACCTTGTGCAACGTGAGCGAGCAAGGAGCGGAAAGTGAAGTCACTTACTGTCTAGACTGAGGCACAGGAGGGCACGCTCAGAGTGCTTACTCTATAGACAGGCCCACGGGCCCACGGACATGGTGGGGAGGCAAGGAGCTAAGGTAACACAGCTTCTAATGTTTTCAAGCAATTTTTCCTCTTTTACTGAAACATTTTCTCAACTTGTCTCTGAAAAACTAACCAGGACAGTTTCCTTGGTGACAAAGGCAAAAGGAATGCATCAGATCTTCATAACGACAAGCGCCTAGATATAGTGTGTATGTTTTGCATGCCTATTTCAAATGCGCACACCGCATACACAGGAACACAGAGAAGGTTTGCAATGAATTCGGACATCTAAACACTAAGGGTGTAGATGAACTAAACATCTAACTTTAGGATTCATTTATTTTGTTTTATGTATTTACCACAGTATATAAATGACATTCATTTACATACATACCCGATGCCTGGTCTTAAATAAAATCATTTTATTCAAGTTATCCATGTGCATCTGTGGCATCAGTATGAGTAATGGAACACATTTTTTCAGAGCACATTTTATTTTTTTTAATTCCATCTAGGCTGTTTGATTTACAGCACTTTTCAAATTTGTGTGTGCTGCGGTCACTGGATATTTTAACATGCAGTCTATCCCCTTTAGAACAGCAGGAGTTTACACAGTATTACCACCTACTGTTCTGTTTTTAGAATTAATTTTTAAAATAATGAAATGAATACATTACCAAGAATAAAAAATAAATAAGCCTAGATTGAGTTTCTCTGTTCCCTGTTTAACCCCTTCTGTCAGGAGTCCTGTATAAAAGACTCTTATGGATACCATTTCAAATTGTGTGTTCTCCAAATAGTACTTTGATTTCCTCCACAATAAATAACCTATATTTATATATATTCAAATCTGATAACAATATTAAACATTTTAAGAACATTTTATTGTGTGGGGTGATTTGAGATATGAGGGTTTTCCAGGGCTCTCATTATGATGTACCACAGACTGAGAAGCTCAAACCACAGACATTTATTTCATTACAATTATTTTATTATGAGTCTGCAGACCAGAAGTCCAGAAGCCAGAAGGGAGCAGGGAAGGGATCTTTTGAAGCTTCTCTCTCTGAGTTACAGGGGGCTGTTTTCTTTCGGTGTCCTGACACAGTTTTCACTCTGTGTGTGCGTATGTGCACACATGTGTGTGCATGTGTGTGTTCTAGTTTCCTCTTCTTATAAGGACACTAGTGACATGGGATAGGACTCAGATTAAAGTCCACTCTCACGACCACGGCTCAGGTCATCCACACCATCCCATTCCCAGTTACTATGCACAGAGGTGAAAGTTGGACAGTGAAGAAGGCTAATTAGGAGAAAAAATGGGTTCACATGAAATACAGTGCTGGAGGAGGGCTCTCCAGATGCCCTGAACCCCCAGAAAGACGAGCAAGTAGGTCCCAGAGCCAATGGAGCCTGAAACATCACTGGAGGCAGTAATGACAAAACCTGTCCTACTTCAGGCACATCCCGAGAAGGTGGGGGGCTTCCGGAAAGACAGTAGTGCTGGGGAAAATGGAAGGCAGCAGGAAAAGAGGAAGACCAGATACGAGACAGATGGATGCCATGAAGGAAGTCGTGGACCTGCGTCTCCAGGAGCTGAGGACAGGGCACTGTGGAAGCCACTCATCCATGGGGTCGCCAGGAGTCGGAGCCGACTCAATGGCATGAAACACACAGAACGCTCCAGGCACTAGTCCAAGAGCAACACCGTTCAGAACTCATTTGATTCCCACAGCCCGGTGAGACACCCAATGTCCTACGCTTTATAGGGAAAGGAGCCGGGTCACAGAAAGTGAGCTGTTGGTTCAGTTAAGAAAGGGGGCCACCAGGTTTTGACCTCGTGTTCAGCCCACCCACCACCAGAGTTTGAAAGACAGACCCCCAGCCCTCTGTGAGTGCAGATTCACACCGAGTACTACAGACAAGCGGCTTGTAGTCAGCCGTTCCTCTCTTATCCTGTGTGGCCTTGGTGTTTCACATTCTCTGAATTTAACAGATCAGACGATGGCCGCTCACAGTGTGTGAACACTTTGCAGTCCTTTTATGGGCTTAGACCCATTCCCAGGTGTGAGTTTTTGTAGTTTCAACGTAAAGACATAAAATACATCATCTTCAAGGTCATGCATTGGTCCAATTCACCTGGGTGACAGGTGAATTCATTCATCTGTTTATCCATCTTCTTGTGAGCCCAAAAATGCACTGGTAATTTCAACTGTTTATTAAGAAAACCTCTCATTGTCAGAACTGAAAGAGATGGCATTGCTTTGTTCTGAGCAGTGCGTTTGGCCTGACCCGTCCTGTCACCTGACACTTTGGTCTTATCACAGCCAGACAACACTAGACTGTCTTTATTTTCAACAGCTCAGCTTAGTCCTCTCTACAGATCTCATAATTTGTGTCCCTGGGCCCAGCGGCCCAGGGCAAACATTTTGTAATGGATTTGCTTCTTTCAGAAATGAAAAGAAATCACTTGGCACACACTTCCAGGTCGCCAGCCCCCCTGACAGGTCAGTAGTCACGCTGCACAGTGGAGAGTCCGTCTTCATTTGCAGTGAAGGGCATTGGATGTGCCCTTTTCGGAGTGGTCTGCGCGTAGCCTGAGGACACGGCTACAGAAGCGGGGTGAGTGCTGGCCACAAAGAGAGCTCTAATAATTTGTAAACGGCGTGTCTAGCGTTGGTTTTGAGTAGAGATGTGAGAGCTTCTCTGTGCGGCCTTTTAATGATCAGCACGCATGCTACACAGTGTCAGGAGAAAGACCCCTTTCTTCCACCGCAGAGAACTGCTTTGCTGGAAGGTTTGATAATGAGATGCAGAAGCCCTCGTACAGAGCCCCTTTGATTACCTTCCCCAAATGGCAGAGGACGCTGCTGCCATCACCCCTGCCCCTTCCCGTTAGAAATGAGACAATTGTTCTACCAAATCCTGAAGAATGTAGGGAAACCCCGTCCGCCTTGCAACACGGGCCCTGGACTCATACTCACACTCAGAGAGTGCAGACTTGTCTCATACTCTAGGGTGGGAGTGAACTAATGTAGCTACTCTGAGAAAGTTCTAGAAAGAAGTAAGATGCAAACGAGAGAAACAGTTCATCATTCCTACTTGACCTAACAGGTGCTTCTCAAATGGAGCTTTCTATTATTGTTGTTGTTGTCATTGTTTTAACATTCCAATAGTAATTGCAACACATCTCTTTCTACAGCTATAAAGGTAGCTGTCCTCATCAAGACGAGCTTGGAAAGCTCGTTTACATAGAACAGCCTGCCAGGTGAGGCCCACTCATCTGGCACTCACAAAAGATTTCCAAAAGACAGAAACTCTCAGCACACTGCTTATTCTGTCTTCCTTTGGGTCCTATTAACATAAGGAACATACACCATCTGATCGATCAGCTAAGCATCTGTAGCTGTGTTGATGGTCTTCATCTGATTCTAGCAACTGGGCTTAATTTTAGTATTCTTCCTTTTGTAGACTTTGAATGTAATCTATTAAAAGCAAACAAAATAAGTCATGCCATTGTAAAACTTTAGACTGGAAGGGACCTTATTAAGGGAACATTTTACAGGTGAGGCTAGAAAAACACAGTGGGCTTATGATGCAGTCGTTTCTAGTTCAGGATGCCAACTTGCTAATGTCCCTTCACTTTGTCCTCCACTTGCATGCAAGCCACAGGTCCATGATGGTGACATGGTGACAGGGGTTCCTAGACTCATGCCTACAGGCTGGTTTGTGGTTATGACCATGTGTCCATCAGTCTGAGTCCAAAAGACAAAAATTAGAACATAAGAGTAGCATTTTCACAGGGTCTACTTACACAATTTGTAGGACCACCGCGTAACCCATGATTCTTATTAACTTTGAAACAAAGTACTATTTCTATGTGTTTTGATGCAACAGTAGATTCCAAGGTGTTTCCTTTTTTCTAAGTCACCTTTGGTAAAATTCAAAACAAAGTAAGAGATTTGTGATTGTGCCAATTCTGTCTACATTACCCTGAACCTGCAGTTTCAGTAACTCACTCTTGATGAACGCACGTAGCAGACGTTCGGTGGTGGCTGCCTGGAGCCCTGGACATCACATTTCTTTTCTGCCCCATCACCCCTGAGGGAAGCCAGGTGCTCAACCCAGAACGTCCACACACAGCCTTGAAATAAATTCCATCTCTACAGTCTCGTCCAAACCACTGAGAAGTCAGGAGAGCTCCCTCAGTAGTTCTCAGTCTCCTGTCCATGGCTGAGGCCATCGTTACTGTGACTTCACTAAAACACTGTCTTGTCCCAGGCACTCTGTCTCCTGGTCTCCAATGACTCCATGCTGAGACTCCAAACTCCTGGGTGTGACCTCATAACCCTTTTTATCATCTATTTATTTTCGACCTAAGGAGCCCACTTTTCCCTACATTTTGTCATCAGTATTTATTACCGGCCACCTTGCAAAAAGAATTTGAGATTTCTTTTCTGGCTCCACTTCATCCTGTTCTGGCTGGTTTTTAATTTTTAAAAGTCTACTTGC
>PVKE010044969.1:0-12797 GCA_004027555.1 Craseonycteris thonglongyai | reverse complement strand
AGAGGAAAGGATTACAAACATTTTGCTTTTCTAACAACAACAAAAACCGTGGCTTCTCTTCATCTTGAGCGGATTCAGGTCAGGCACGGTTTTCTTCAGTGTCCCATGGTGGGCTTGACAGATGTGGTGCGGAGAGCCACTGCATGTCCCAGTGACCCCCCGAGAGGGGTTTCAGCAAGGCTGCACAGCCTGCCTCTGGCCTCCAGGATCCACAAGGGGCTCCGGCCAGTCACTGTTCTGGGCCCCTTCCCTGTTCCCCTCCCCCTTCCTCCCATCAAAAGTCCTCTCGAAAACCAGTTCTCAGTTCTGGGTGGTGCACACATAATGCAATACATAGGGGATGTCATGTAGAATAGTACACCTGGAAACTAACCGTTACCAACCAATGTCACCCCAATAAACTTAACAATAAAAAAAGTCCTCTCTGGTTTTTCCAGGGGCCCCTCCCCGCTTCGGGCTGATAAAGCATGAAGTTCCTTCCCCACCCCACAGATAACATGTCGCTCTAATATAATCAACACGCACATCTCTTTGCTAGAGCCTTTAAGAAGTGATCAAGGCTGCAACGCTTTGATCTAAGATTTGTTTTAGTGGCTCAACTTCCACTGAGCTGAGCCATGCAGCTGGCTGAGCTGCTCCCTGAGCCTCAAGGGCTTAGAGCGTCTTTCCCAGTCGCTTCTCATCCATCTGCTCCATAAACATTGAAAGGACATAGGCGCCCCCTTATTTCTCCTTTCACCTCAGAACTTTCCCACGGCTCCTTTGAGACAAGTATCAGCCCGACCTACTTCATGTGATGTGCATCGGCAGCACGAAACTCCTCTGAAAACTGAATAGAAAGGTAAAATGACTTTTTATAGAATAGCGGTCCCCTCTGTCTTTTATGATGAGTCTGATTCCCCTTTCGCCCTTGGTATCGGTACCAATTTATGTTTAGAATTAAATGGGTAGTGTACAAAGTAGCAAAGGCCCACGTTTCTCTTCATTGTTAACTAGCTACCATATAATGTTAGAGAAATAAGTTGAAAAGGTGCTTCTCAAAATACTAATAAAGATTTATTTATTTTTTATTGTTTTTGACGGAGAGAGAGAGAGATACAGAGACAGAGACAGAGAGAAGGGGGAGGGCCCAGAACAGTCTCCATAATTGCACATCATTGGTTTTTCCACATAGTTTCATTCCACAGGTGGGCACGGGGCTGCACAGGGCAGGAACTGGGCCGGGGTCTCACCCCAGTGAGAACTGAACCGGGGGCACTCCCCAGTTCAGCATATGGGTCCACACGGGCTGGGGACGGGATTTGATCCTCGGTCCCCGGGGCTGCAAAGTGAGCACTCAACCCACTGAGCCATCCAGCTTCCCCTCAAAATATGAATAAATGTACGCTATATGTGAAAACAGACATCTATAACCTAGTATACAAGTAGCACAAGGGAGAATGGCAAAATATCTGACAATCTCTAGATGAAAATTAAAAGAGTGGGAAAGCTGGGATGGCTCAGCGGGTAAAGCGCTCGCTTTGAAGCCCCGAGGACCGAGGATCGAATCCCGGCCCCGGCCCAGGCGGACCCACATGCTGAACTGGGGTGTAGCCCCCCGTTCAGTTCTTGCCGGAGGCCTATGTGGGAGGCTCCCGGCCCAGTTCCTGCCCTGTGCAGCCCTGTGCCCACCTGTGGAGTGAAACTATATGGAAAACTAATGTCAACTATGGAGACTGCTGTGGGCCCTCCCCCTTCTCTCTGTCTCTCTTTGTCGAAAATCAATAAAATAAATCTTTAAAAAAAAAGTGCAAGGAAGAAAATATTAATTACTCATAAAGCCAGTTTTGTTTTTAAAACGTTTTCTTTTCACTTTTTAAATATATTTTTATTTATTTATTTATTTTTTGACAGAGAGAGAGAGAGAGAGAGAGAGAGAGAGAGATTCAGAGACAGAGAGAGAACTGAACTGGGGGAGCTCCCAGTTCAGCATATGGTTCCACACGGGCCGGGGCCAGGATTCGATCCTCGGTCCCCGGAGCTGCAAAGTGAGCGCTTAACCCACTGAGCCATCCCGGCTTCCCCTGGTTTTGTTTTTTTTTTTAAGATTTATTTTAATGTTTTTGATAGCGAGAGATAGAGACAGATAGAGAAGGGAAAGGGCCCAAAACAGTCTCCATAGTTGTACATCATCAGTTTTCAACATGGTTTTATTCTACACAGGTGGGCGGGGGCCATGCAGGGTGGGAACTGGGCTGGGGGCCTCCAGCATAAGAAGCACACCCCACACAGTTCAGCATGTGGGCCTACACAGGCTGGGACTGGACCGGGACTTGATCCTTGGACCCCTGGGCTGCAAAGCGAGCACTCAACCCACTGAGCCATCCTGGCTTCCTCGTAACCAGGTTCTTAAGTCTCAAGAAAATCAACACCTATGCAGCATTTGTTTGTTTGTTTTTTTTAGCACCCAGCCAGGAGCTTCTCAAACCCATTCAATTCATAATGTATCTGGAACATAGTTCTCATTGCACCATTTTAACTGTATATATTTCCCATTTTATAAACCTGTTTGGTTTTTTTTTTAAAAACCTATTTTAAGTTCTAGTAAGGCACACCTATTAGAGACACTTCTTCACATTGGCTATATGAAAGAGCAGATAGATGCTAATTAATGGCAATTTGCTAACTCACCTTATCTACCCTGTTTCCCCCAAAATAAGACAGTGTCTTATATTAATTTTTGCTCCCAAAGATGCACTAGGTCTTATTTTCGGGGAGATGCCTTATACATATTTCAGTGAGAGGCAAAACTGTAAGTAGGTCTTATTTTGGGGGGATGTCTTACTTTTGGGGAAACACGGTACATAAGAAAAGGCATCTCTCTATCTATATGATACCATTCCCTAAATATCGTGAATGAGGGAACATGAGTAGTTATACCCAATGAAGTCAGATGTTGTTAAATAAACAATATATACCCACAAATCATTGTTGGACATAGATAGAATTAGATTTTCCCCTTTACAAACAAACCAAGACACCATGGCAGGTAGTACACGCAAAGAGTCTTATTTATTTATTTTTTTTAGATTTACTTTTATTGTTTTTTGACAGAGAGACAGACAGAGAGAGACAGAGAGAAGGGGGAGGGCCCAGAGCAGTCTCCATAGTTGACAGCATTAGTTTTCCATATAGTTTCACTCCACAGGTGGGTGTGGGGCTGCGCAGGGCAGGAACTGGGCCAGGAGCCTCCTGCATGGGCCCCGGCAAGAACTGAACTGGGGGCACACCCCAGTTCAGCATATGGGTCTGCCTGGGCCAGGGTTCAATCCTCAGGCTTCTGGGCTGCAAAGCAAGCCCTTAACCTGCTGAGCCATCCCAGCTTCCTCAAAGAGTCTTATTTTTTAATAAAAACAAATACATAGATCTATTTCATGGGAATAATCCCACTTTTGTCTTCAAAAAACAAATGCAATTTACTGTAAATACCCACGGGAGCTGTCTGGGAGCCATTATCAGTATGAGAACAGTTACATAGCTGGATACTTTCTGGACAGCCCTTGTACACGGGCATTAACAATGAAATAGGAAAAGTTAAAGAGAAGCAGACAGAAAGAAAACAGAAGTCAATGCAAGTTTTGAACATGGCTTTTTTTTTTTTTTTGCAAGTTCTGCTTTTTTATATTGCGCTATTTTGGAGTTGCAGTACCAAATAAGCAGAAACTTGCTCCAGCCTTCTACGGTAACCCAAAAGAGGAAACAATGCCTTTAGTTGTTGTTGTAGAACTGAATGAATTTAAGTTGGAATGTCTTCATAAACATCTAAACCTCATAAACTTCTTTTTGTATGACAGTCATTTGGAGAGATTCTACTTGGCGTCTAGGACACTGAATTGAAACCACTTTATCAAAATCTTTACATTATATGTCTCCTGGATTTGAGTTTTTACACATTAACGGTGCCCTTCTTCCTCTTCTTCTTCAATTTAATTTTATGGTTTTGAGAGAAAGGAGTAGAGACAGAGAGAGAAAGAGAGAAGGGGGAGGTCCCAGAGCAGTCTCCATAGTTGTACATCATCAGTTGTGACATGGTTTCATTCCACACAGGTGGATGTGGGGGTGTGCAGGGCGGGAACCTTCACTGCTAAGCCATCCTGGTGGTTACCAGTTGGGCTGCAGTTCAGCATATGGGGTTTGCAATGTCCAGGGCCAGGAATCGAATCCTGGACCTTATGATTTGTGAGGCAAGTGCTTAACCACTAAGCTATCCTGGTATCCTTAGCGGTACCTTTAAGGAGCTTAAATGTACACTATTTTGAATCAATTTTAGACCTTCCAATATAGTCGAACATTCAAACTGACTGACAGCCATCTGCTTAAAGTTAGCACAGTGAACCCAATCTCTTCTCAAAAAACAACATTGCAAGGGTGCCGGAAAGGATGCGCTACGTTTTTACCCAGCGCCGGGTTGGCAGAAGTGTGCTGATGGAAGAAAGTGGGCAACTCACAGGAGTGTTGGGCGACTGAGCCTCCCTCACACTGTCAGATATAGTCGCTTCTCAGTGCACTTGGCAGTGGGGCCTGGACTTGCGACCTGTGTTCCCAATAGGCCTGCCTGCCCCCCACCCCCATTAGAACTGAGAGCCCGTAAGGCAGAGAAGCAGCAGGCAGAGTCCACCCGCTGGGGGCACATCCAGAGCATCGCAGGCCAGCAGCCATGTCCAGCGCCTGTTTGGAGGGCGCAGGGTGGCTGCAGGGGTGGCATTTCTGGACTAGTTCTGGGGTGTGATTTAGAACCACGCTCAAAAACATTTCTATCTTTTTCGGCAAAAAACCATTCCAAGAACAATTTGCTGTCTTTGTCAAAGGTAAACATTTTACCATTCCAGGCATTTTTCAGAGAACAAAATGCAGGGTAGTGTGATGGTGCAATTTCTGGCGAGGATGGTGAGTGTGCTAACGAATCCCACAGAAGCTCCCCCAACTCCTGAGGACTCATCAGCCTCGTATGTGGTCTAGCGTTATCATGGAGGAAGACACCACCTTTGCAATTCACAGTGCTGGGCTCTCCTGTGTGATGGTGTCATTTAATTTATCCAACTGATGACAGAACACATCCCAGTTAATCACTTGGTTCCTGGCAAGCAGCTGAAAACACATAATACATTTGACATCCCACCTTTCTTTGAGTTGGAATGCCTTGAATGGTACAACATTTACCTTTGATGAAGACATCAAGTCGTTCGTGGAACAGTTTTTTTATTTTTTTATTTTGTGGTTTGTTTGTTTTTTTTGCTGAATAGGATGGAAATGTTTTTGAGCGTGAATCATAAAGTTGCCGGGAAGATACATGCGCACACACACACACACACACACACACACAATTACTTTTTGGTCAACCCAATAATTAAACCCTATGTGTTAGCAGTCCTGTGACAGTTATGTCTTGCCTTCCTTGAATTAACACTTTCACCTCTACACTCTATTTATTTATTTAAAAGATTTTTATTTTTATTGTTTTTGACAGAGAGATAGAGATAGAGAGACAGAGACAGAGAGAAGGGGGAGGGCCCAGAACAGTCTCCATAGTTGCACATCATTGGTTTTTCCACATAGTTTCATTCCACAGGTGGGCGCAGGGCTGCACAGGGCAGGAACTGGGCCAGGGTCTCACCCCAGTGAGAACCGAACCGGGGGCACTCCCCAGTTCAGCATATGGGTCCGCATGGGCCAGGGCCGGGATTCGATCCTCAGTCTCCGGGGCTGCAAAGAGAGCGCTTAACCCACTGAGCCATCCCGGCTTCCCTCTTTCTTTCTTTCTTTCTTTTTTTCTTTTTTAAGATTTATTTTATTGTTTTTAACAGAGACAGAGAGAGACAGAGACTGAGAGAAGGGGGTGGACCCAGAGCAGTCTTCATAGTTGCATGGTATCAGTTTGACATGGTTTGGTTCCACACAGGTGGGCAGGGCCACTCAGGGTGAGAATCGAGCTGGGGCCTCCCGCATGGGAAGCTCATCCCAGTTGAGCACATGGGTCCACATGGGCCAGGCTGGGATTTGATCCTCAGTCCCTGGGACTGCAAAGCGAGTGCTTAACTCACTGAGCCATCCCAGCTTCCCCTCTATTTCTTTCACTAGCAGTTTAAACTCCAGGGATGTGTAGAGTTTAGTACAAGGGCAGCTTGTATCACTGTCACAGATGATGCTTCTTTGGAAGAATGCAATATGTTTATACGTAAAACTATGAACATAGGTTCTCTCTGGGGCTGGAAACGAGGAGCCAGAAGTGGAAAGAAGACTTTGTATGGTATTTTAATTGAGCACCGTGTGACTGTCCTTCCCAGTCAAAAATAAATATAACTTTAAAATTTTTAAATAAGAAATATAAAGTCAATGCTTAGGTTAGATAATGGTATCATTATTCATATTCTTAACACACTTTATCGATATTTCTGAATAGCCATGGGTCAATCAAATTTCTCCAGGTAGCTCAACATACAACAAAGACATCTTGAACATCATTATTAGTATTGGAAAATTCCAGGAAATTTTAGAAGGTTATCGTATACAGTACCAAAACCACGGTATATAAATGCAGGGGTCTTGCTTATGAGCTGGTAATCTATACCAAATCTTTTATTTGGTTACTAAGGTTACTAAGACAACATGTCTGTTTATACTATGCTACTTAAAAGAGGGCATTACTTCTGCCCGACCCTGTATATTTAAAGACATAAAGAAAAGACGTTTAAGAAATAATATGGAGTTGTCTGCTTAAAAAAGTATTCTATCGGGGAAGCCGGGATGGCTCAGTGGGTTAGGCGCTCACTTTGCAGCGCCGGGGACCAAGGATCGAATCCCGGCCCCAGCCCGTGCGGAACCATATGCTGAACTGGGAGCTCCCCTAGTTCAGTTCTCTCTCTGTCTCTGTATCTCTCTCTCTCTCTCTCCTCTGTCAAAAATAAATAAATAAATATATACTTTAAAAAAAAAAAAAAAGTATTCTATCATAATTTCCTGAGTGTCACAGGGAGGAAAGAAGAAATCAGAGTGGGTTTTATTTCCCTTTGGTCATTAAACATTCTTTAATAATATAAAGATAATAAAGAAATAAATGCATATAAAATATTAAAAACACAAGTACAAATATGGCCTTTTTTTTTTCACAAGAGATCAGACAATAATTATTTTTCTGTGATTTGTCCTTACTAGTTAATAATAAATATTTGCAAATATTCCTTTTAAATGTAGACTTCCAACTTAATGTATCAGTAAAATATATTAAAACAAAAAGAGTGAGCTTTGGCTACCATGAAATTTTTTGCAGGGGATGCCAGGATGGCTCAGTAGGTTGAGCACTTGTCTTGTAGCCCCAGGGTCCGAGGATCAAATCCCTGCCCAGCCCAGGCAGACCCATATGCTGAACTGGGGTGTGCCCCCAGTTTGGTTCTCGCTGGGGTGAGCTTCCTATGTGGGAGACCCCCGGTTCAGCTCCCACCCCAGGCATGCTCCCTGCCTAGGAGGCCCACAGTTTGCGGGACTGTGCCTCGCATTTGGGAAGCCCTTGGCCCAGCTCCTGCCCTGCCCAGCCCTATGCCCACCTGTGGAGTGAAACTATATCAAAAACTGATGACTTACATCTATGGAGACTGCTCTGGGCCCTCCTCCCCCTTCTCTCTGTTTCTCTGCCAAAAACAATAAGAATAAATCTTTTTAAAAAAATTTAATACTAAATATGAGAAAATTAGTGCCTCATTTAGCAGAGGATATATACTAAGTTTTTTGATGCTCATATTTTCATATGGGGTAAAGAACTAGTATTGACATTTCTACCCTAGAGACTAGCTCTTAAACTCTTTAGGCCACCCAGAAAATTTCCTGGTACATAATTTTACATATGTTATGATTTTAGGGTTTTGTGAAGTTTTTTATTTATATTGTTAAATTTATTAGGGTTATATTACTACAAATTACATAGGTTCCAGGTGTACAACTCTTTCCATCATCATACATTTAGCTCCCCCTCCCTCCTCTCCCACCTCCTTATCCCTGTAAAGTTTTTAAAGCGTCTCCATGGACCCTAAATTAAGCACCACAGATTAAGGACCCTGCACACGAGTAAAGGCCGTCTCTGTTGTACGAGGGCCGTCCAGAAAGTATCCAGCTCTGTAATGTGAAAAATAGAGACATTTAGGGCTGGATTTTTCCCAGACAGTTCTTGTATATACATCTAATTCATGAATGGCTACTCTAGCTGGCTTTGAATGTAAAACCTGCCCCTTCATGGAACTGTTACTGAGAATTTCTTCCCTTCCCTTACTCCATGCCCCTAATCTATTGTGGATCCATGGGAGTGACCTCATATTTTCCACCCACATCGATATTCCAGAACTCTCCTTGGCCTTGTATCACTATTGGTTTGTAGGTTGCTTTGGGGTGACTGGGGCAGGCAACAGATTAGAGAGGACAGGGAAGGGCAAGGAGGAGTAAACAATGGGAGCTCTATACAGTCTTCACACCATATTGCCCCTTACAGAGCGAATTATACACTAGACCCATTGTGCAAGTATAACAGAAAGGAGGAGACGGCAAGAAGTGGAAACATCTTCCTAAGTCGTGAAATTATTTTCGTGAGGTTACCCACAATTTGATTGAAAATGGAATAGGCGTCTTGGACAAATGTTGTTCTGATCATCATACCTTAACAAAACATTTGAGCATTGAACAAAAAGATATTCCAACATCAGCAAGATACCAGGTGTCCTTCAGGGCTGCCCCAGCATACATGAGCTGCAGGTGCCACCTGCCTTGTTGGTTGTCAGAGAGAGGAATGTGGAAATAATCCTTAAAAATCAATAGTTTATCATGAAAAGAGGACATCTGTACATTAGTAGACCAACAATGTATTTTTTTGTTTGTTTACATTTTTCCATTGAGCATTGTAAACTTGTTTGGGACAGAGGGGAGAAGTATTCAACAGGGGGTTTGAACTTGGAGTCTGTAGACCTTCTTAAAGTTTATGGATAGGGCAGCTGTGATGGCTCAGCAGGTTAAACTCTCACTTTGCAGCCCTGGGGACCGAAGATTGAATCCCAGGCCCAGCCCGTGCAGACCCATATGCTGAACTGGGGTGTGTTTCCCATGTGGGAAGCCCCCAGTTTGGTTCTTGCCCCCCACCCCCGGTTCAGCCCCTGGCTCGAGGGGGCATGCCTCCCATGCAGGAGGCCCCCAGCCCAGTTCCTGCCCCGTGCATCCCCTGCCCACCTGTGTGGAATGAAACCTTTGGAAAGCTGATGACATGCAACTACGGAGACTGCTCTGGGCCCTCTCCCTATCTCTATCTCTCTCTGTCTCTGTCTCTCTCTGTCTCTGTCAAAATCAATAAAAAATATATCTTATTTATTTATTTATTTATTTATTTTTGACAGAGAGAGGGAGAGATACATACAGAAACAGAGAGATAACTGAACTGGGGGAGCTCCCAGTTCAGCATATGGTTCCGCACGGGCCGGGGCCAGGATTCGATCCTTGGTTCCTGGGGCTACAAAGTGAGCGCTTAACCCACTGAGCTATTCCAGCTTCCCCAAAATATATCTTTTAAAAAAGTTTATGGATAGAATTTAGATGAGATAAAATTGTATCTTATTTTTTATTAATTCTAAATAAAATTGAGATTTCCTTTCAATTATGCAACACACTCAAGTAGCAGTAGCTGGGGTTACCCATGGCTTTGTCACCAATAGGAACCTCCGATATTTTCATATCACATTATAGTTGTCTCAGATAACTAAAAATATCACACTGATCACTACTTGGAAATAACAATAGTTATTAGATATACTGCCGGAACTTGTTATTGTGTTAATAAGAAGCCCACATGACACCATATCATAAATTTGTTTTTTAATGTTTGAAAATTGTACAATATTTTGATATAACTGGCTTCCTTTTCTTGTGTGCGTTTTATTTCATGCATTTAAAGATGTTCTCAGGAGTCCATAGGCTGTACCAGGCTGCCAAAGGGACCCAAGACACATAAAGGTTATGGACTCTGTGTTAGAAGATAGAGACTTCAGTGATCACAGTAATCTATATACCATGTAATGATGATTCAGTAAATGCTCCTTAGCAAGTGGAAATGATCATTTCCCTTTGATAATCAGGACCTGAATATTTGTCTTAATTTTCATTTGAGAGTGAGTATTTATAAGAAGAACATAAGAAAGTTATTGCACCCAAATGATTTATTTTTTTAATCTATTTTTATTTATTTATTTTTATTTTTGACAGAGAGAGAGAGAGAGAGAGAGAGACAGAGAGACAGAGACAGAGAGAGAATTGCGATTTATTTTTTTAAAGATTTTATTTTATTGTTTTTGACAGAGGCAGAGAGAGACAGAGAGAGACAGAGAGAAGTGGGAGGGCCCAGAGCAGTCTCCATAGTTGTACATCATCAGTTTTTGACATGGTTTCATTCCACACAGGTGGTTGGGGGCTGCACAGGGTGGAAGCTGGGCTGGGGGCCTCCTGCATGGGAGGCACACCCCCTCAAGCCAGGGACCAAACTGGGGGGTGGGAGGGTGAGAATCAAACAGGGGGCCTCCTGCATGGGAAGCACACCCCAGTTCAGCATATGGGTCCACACGGGCTGGGGCTGGGATTTGATTGTCAGTCCCCAGGGCTACAAAGTGAGCGCTTAACCCACTGAGCGATCCCGGCAAATGATTTCTTGTTCTGGTGCTGTAATCATAGGTAAAGATCAAACCTCTCTGAGCTTCATTTTCCCTGGACACATAATGATACTGGGGCTCTGGAGTTCTCAAAAATCTTCTCCACCCCCAAATTCTTTGGTTTTTCAGAGTTGCTAAGTCACCAAACAAGCCATCTATCTGACAACGTGTTTGCTCCGCTGATAGAGCCTGGAGTTAGTGTCCTGTTTTTATCTTTTTATGAAGAATTGCAGTCATGCTATATGGCCCATGCACAACCCACACATTTCATAAAGAGAAGTGAAACATTCTTTTCCCTGAGAATCGACTGAGGCAGTTTGCTTTTCTGTCTAACACCTCCACAGTTACTATCTTCTCAAACTACTCTGTAAGCAAACAATGATATTTTGAAATAAATAAATAGTTTTAGTTCCCTGTTTACTGAAAATGTATGTGATGGTATACTCTCTACTCCAGTACAGTTGAAACTTCAGTGCATAGTTAAAATTAATATATATCTTAGTGGCTCAGGGACAATATACATACTTTTATCATCAGCTTCACAGCCTCCACAGTTTCATCTGCTGAAACTTCAAATGGTTCAAAAGATCCCTCAAAGGCTATGAAAATCCTCATTTTCTCAAAACAAAAACAAAAACAACTTCTATTCAAATATCCTGTTGGATAGCCGGAAAAACTCCAATTCGCGATTAAGGACAAAAATGACGGGCAGAGGCAGCTATGAGTGTGCAGCCAACAAGGTGAGTGGAGAGAATGTGAAGAGACTAGTTTCACAGAATCACAGTATCATGTCACACAGACAGCAGCAACACTGGAGAGAATGTTTCTCTGCCAATGCAGCAGTCAACAGCTACCTTGTTCCTTATGTTATGGAAACCAGCAAACTTGACAATGACCAGGGCAAGTGTGAACAAGAATCAACCATACAATCCCCAAAGGGCCCAAGGACAGGACACTTTTGTGATGTGACCGCCATTCACTGACCCTTGAATCCATCCATATTCGAAGTAGATATTTAATTAGGATGCGTTGGCGCAGAGTGAAGCACAACATTGTTGCGTGGATGGAATGTGAGAATCCTGAAAGTTCTCTGCAAATAACTCTGAGTTGAAGCACTCTGGTTTCTGTAACGACTTCGTGTACTTGCTTCCCTGGTGGTGCTTCTAATCCTGCCCTGGGGCATGGAACAATACCCGCTTGTGGAGGGGAGATGGATGTGTAGGCAAATGGCTGTACCTTTCCCATTTCTGCATAAGGGAGCCTTCCCGGCAGCAACACAATGTAGTTGGCATTTCTTTCAGTCCTTGCCTGTCTGTTCTGTAGAACAATTTTACCATTGTTAATGCCTTCAGCTTTCTGAAACTTGGTAGAGGAAAATGTTTCAAACCCCACTCAATAAACCAGCGAAGATATTAAGCACAACTCCTCAAGTTTCTAGAGTGAGTATTTTACTGAGAACTTAATTCTAAGAGTCTCCACTGAAATCCCCAGCGTGACCCACTGGTTTAATGCTAGTAGGTCTGATCATTTTTCCATATGTGTAAATCCTGTGTTCTTCCTGAAATTCCTCCCGATCTAGGATAGAATCCTCCTCTTGCCTTTCTCTTTATTTTTAATGGCCTGTAGCACAGTGTGTCACATGAGAGGTGCTCAGTAAATTGTAGCCTGTTGATTCTCTCCTGATTCCCAACCTGAGTTACAACTATGCATCAAAGAAACCTGAGAAAAGAAAAAACATGAAAAGGGCAAAGGATCGCATTGCAAAGCTGACTCTTTTTGTATCGTACTTTTCAAGCGTTGCAATAGAATTATATCTTTTTTTGTGCTGTCAACATTTTAATAGAAAGGATTTTTAAAAAAGATTTATTGTTTTTGACAGAGAGACAGAGAGAGAGAGAGAGAGAGAGAGAGAGAGAGAGAGAGAGAGAGAAAGGGGAGGGCCCAGAGCCATCTCCACAGTTGTGCAACATCAGTTTTTGACATGGTTTCATTCCACACAGGTGGGCAGGGGCTGCATGTGGGTGGCAGGGGCTGCATGTGGGTCCGCACGGGCTGAGCTGGGACTTGATCCTTGGACCCTGGGGCTGC
>PVKE010044968.1:0-12791 GCA_004027555.1 Craseonycteris thonglongyai | reverse complement strand
AAAAAAAAAAAAAAAAAAAAAAAAAAAAAAAAAAAAAAAAAAAAAAAAAAAAAAAAAAAGAAAGCACAACAAATACACAATGACTCCATGTTATATTGAGTTCTCTAAGATATGATAACTCACAAGGACAAAGTAAGTATGACATTACTATATTAAATATAAAAGTACAGTACTCTAATGCATATACAATGTATTTTAAAGTGTAAAAGGTATAATGATCTATAACAAGCTTGTCCAACCTGAGGCCCAGGATGGCTTTCAATGTTGCCCAAAGCAAATCCGCAAACTTTCTGAAAAAACTGAAATTTTTTTGTAATTTTTTTTAGCTCATCAGCTATCGCTAGTGTTAGTGTATTTTATGTGTGGCCCAAGACAATTCTTCTTCCAATGTGGCCCAGGGAAACCAAAAGGTTGGACACCCCTGATCTATAATATAAATATGCAAAATGAGGTTAGCAGAATTCCTGCTCTATGTCACCCTGTTCTATCACTAACTAAAAAGTAAGAATTACATATGGCTTAGTTAGAACATCTAGAAATAACCATTTTTAGGGGGTTAAAAAAGAAAGTTTGCTAAAAGTATTTGGTTCTGTCAAGGATGCTCCCTGTAAGTATTACATCAATGCCATCTGTCTTTCTGAAGAACGTTAAGTGATCACATTCTAAAGGACCTACAACATTATGGCAAAGAACTATCCAAACTGGACCTTGATACTTCTCACTGCCTTTAAATACCCTAAACTATGGTAGATAGCATCCATCCTACTTGCAGTTAATCAAAACAGATTTTCTTTATAAACACTCAACTCAGGTAAAAAAAAAAAGAAAAAAGGACACCCATGAATCAAACAATCACCACATTATCAGCACAATTGGTCATAAATGTTTGACACAGAAAACACTGGAGAAAAAAAAAAAGATGTTCTTCAACATCTGCTACTACATAAAATACTTGAAA
Source organism: Craseonycteris thonglongyai (assembly GCA_004027555.1). Lineage (NCBI taxonomy): Eukaryota > Metazoa > Chordata > Mammalia > Chiroptera > Craseonycteridae > Craseonycteris > Craseonycteris thonglongyai. Next base: position 11,833 of record PVKE010044968.1, on the reverse strand, counting down.
CAAAAGAACATCTGTAGTCAAACTAACTTACCGTTACAGATTTCAGTGTCATACCATGGTACGTTCCCATAGTGTCAATTTTGAAGCCTTCCGTTTCTATAAAAAAAGGGGGTTTATAATTAGAATTTATGTATTTCATCATCAGTGATACAACTAAAGTAATATGTCATATCTTGACTGTTTAACAGAATAGCAAAGCCTTGAATCTACTATACATATGAAGGTAACACATACTTAGGAAGATACAAAGTTTAAAAGGGATATGAGTCTGAAAAATATATTCAAGACTGCCTCTACACTTGTGTTCAATAGTCATACAGTTGTTTCAGAATAAAAAATTAGAGTGAATACTTTATATACCCCCAAAATTATTTATTCCTAACACTCAATTATATGATATTAAAAGCATCTATCCGGGGGAAGCCAGGATGGCTCAGAGGGTTAAGCACTTGCTTTGCAGCCCCAGGGACCAAGGATCGAATCCCGGCCCTGGCCTGTGTGGGCCCTTATGCTGAACTGGGGTGAGCTTCCCATGCAGGAGGCCCCCAGCCCAGCTCCCACCCTGCATGGCCCCGCCCACCTGTGTGGAATGAAACCATGTTGAAAACTGATTATGTACAACTACGGAGACTGCTCTGCTCCCCCCGCCCCCAAACAATCTCTCTCTGTCTGTCTCTATCAAAAACAATAAAATAAATCTTTTAAAAGCATCTATTATCATGAGAAGTCCTTAACTTATAAAAAGTTGTGTTCCAAACTTACAATGATAGGCATGTAATATATTTGTAGAAAAGCAATGTTGTAAGCAGGAATAAGAGTTCTAGGACAGAGTACCAACATGCCTTTCTGTAAAGCGTCACATATTATCATAAATATTTGTGACACAAAGTAAGCTACACAGTTACAGTCTCTGGCACAAGTACTGAATTATGCAGATGTGGTGCAAAGGCAGAATAAACAATACATATAAACCAATGGCACAGCCTGATTTGACCCATGGAGGGTCCCTTGGCTGTAATTGTCTAACCCCTACTTTACATAATTCATTTCACAAAAAAATCCTTGCAGTGAATAAAGATTGAACCACTGTCTTTGTACAGCATAAATTCAGTACATGCTTTTGTCCAGTAAATGACTTCAAAATAAAAAATTCACTGCATCAAGGATATACAGCCTTTAATGAAACTTAATGAAGATTTCAAATTATGTATAAAAAAAATTAACATTAAACTTCCATTTGCTACGATCTCATTTTTTCATGAATAAACTTAAGACAAATAAAGATCTCAAGCAACTCCAGTGACATCAGTTCCATCTCACTAAGCATCTCACTAATGTGGAAGTGACCCACTACTGTGTTAGCCAGTGTCCTGTGTGGGCTTTCACAAAATAAACCTTTCTGTGGTGACCCCAGTGGATGCTTCCCATGCTCTCATGTGCATGTTTTTAACTGGGTAACATAATTGGATAGAATCTCCATTCTAAAATAAACTTTTGAGAAACAGAACTAATATTAGTAATTGCAAATATAATGTATATATATAAATATAGTATATATAATAGCTTAATACTACATACAAGTCACTTTTCTGGGAACTTCATATTTATAAATTAGTTTAATCCCCACAATGACCCTACAGAGAGAGGTCCTGTACTACTATTACTACTATTAGTACTATAATGTTACAAAGGAGGTAACTGACAACGCAGTTTTAAGTGACTTAACAATATTCACAGAAAAAGTAACTGTGACAGACAATCTGGGACCAGGATCCATGCCATTAACCAAGAGTAGGCAAATTTTTTCCATAAAAGACCAAACAGTATTTTTAAGCTTTGCAGACCACACAAACTCTGTCACACTCAAGATAACTGCCACAGCATCACAGGAGCCATAGACAATGATAAACGAGTAAGAGTGGCCATGATCTAACAATACTTCAGTTACAGTAATGTGTGTGGTGGGACAGGTTTGACCTACTGGAATTAGGTTGCCAACCCCTGCTCTTAAACATCAGGCTACACTGAATCTCAAGCTGAGCACAACCACAGTAAAAGGAAGATAAAAATTAACTTGCCTTCTTTTCCTTTGAATCTTTCCTGGTCATATCTGTTGTAAGCAGCTGGTATAGGCTGCTTGGTACGCAATGTGGGATCCTATAGAATAATTATGAGTTACATGTTAATGGTTTAGACTGCTACTTAATACTCAAAATAAAAACCACAATAACTGTATTGTTTTCTAAGCTTTTTCCTTACTACAGGCAATAAGACAAAAGTGAGGAGTCATTTTATGCTTATTTCCAAGATATTGTTTACTATTAGAAAATACATCCATATCAGGGACAAGAGCAAAGGACTCTACGTAAAGGTATACCAAGGCAAAAAACAAAACTCTAGAAACTGCAAAAATAAAATGGGTGTGCTTAATATTTTCAGACTGATTACCTAAATTCCTTCATGAAATAATAAACTTGCTCCAGCTTTGAATTTTTTAATAAAAAATATTTTAATTTAAAGTTTACTGAGTTATTTTAGCACCTTTTAACTGAATTAGTTTCCAAACTGTTAATTCTTATTTTAAATAATAACAACCATGACAATAAATGAATTATAAATGTACAGGGTAAGACTAAAGTTAACAAGGGTGTTATTATTTTTTTTAATAAAAAGTTGTCAATCTAATGAGGTGTAATTTAATTCGCAAATAAATTATCTAAAACTCAGTCTATAGTAATCTAAAAAAGCATATTTAAAGAATATTTCCAAAATTGCATGGCAAATTCATGATATTCAGAAAGACTAAAATACTCATTTTGTTATAATGGGATGCTATCCCAAGTATTACTTCAAATAAAAGACTGTCATTAAATATACATATATGTCTATAGTCAAATGCCAAACATTAAATTTTCAAGTATTTTAATGATTATGGGAATAGAGAGAATAGTCAGTCACAAAGAAAACAGTTAAACTGTTAAGATTTGACATGTTTCCTCCCAATTGCATTTGAAATGTAAGTCAATTCATAATTAACAGCAACCAGTGTTTTACCAGTAGAACACCATACCAGTACCTTTTTTACTCATTGCTAGAAGCCACTAAACTGTAAGCTCAAAGATAGAGGGGACTATATACCTTTTCCATTCTCCTATATCTTATATCTGTCAGCACACTGTCTGGCAGATACTTGCTGCAAAGTCCCTTTCACGTATTTATCCAAATACCAGAAAAAACTTACTACTTCTAAAAGGTTAAACAGCAATGATTTCATGAACAAACAAAACTAATAGTTCTTGTAAAGACTATTCACACTTTACCAAATTCTGATATACTTTAAAAAAATTCTATATAAAATTATTTTATTTGTATATATATTTTTCCTTTGTTGAATCATATGAAACTAGCTAGAATGATTTTTAACCAAATTGGAGGATATGTGTGAATTAAAATTACAGGCTACATATCATACATGAAATTTACTTTGGGGGTCTAAGTGGCAACTCAAAGAATGAGGAAGTCAGCCTTCCAAATAAGTAAAACTAAGGCACAAGGAAAAGGACCAAATGAATGATGATCCATTGAAACAATACATTCACCAAGAAGTCATAAATACCAATGATTTGAAAGCCCCAAAGTACATGCTAATAGGATTTCTATTTCTAACTGTGGTGATTCTCCCAAGCCACCATGCACGATAGTTTACCCACCTACTCAAAAGGCTTTTCCTAATTAACGCCTTTCAGATTTAGACACAGGTATGTCTACAGGCAAGAATTACTACTGAAGTAACTTTCAATAACGAGGAGGGTTTGCACAAACATAGTGATAAAAAACTTTAAGATGAGATGTCTTCAAAATTTCAATGGTAAAAAACAAGGGTCATCTTCAAAAATTACTATACAAGCAGTAAAACATTCTCACCACAGGTGCTGCATTTGGAGCCGGTCGCTGTTCAGGTGCTCGCCCTTCTTCTCTGGCTTTTACAGACTGAAGAATTGCAAATATATTCTTGGAAAAATTCTAAAATATAAACAGATTTTAATTAAGTCCAATTAAACTTTCAAAGACAGTAACTTTATTTAATAATTTCAGACTAAGTTTTCTTCCTCTCATTTCTTCCCTACTGTATCATTAAGAGGTATTATTGTTAAACACATTAAAAATCAACTAATTGCAGGGAAATCAATCCAAAGACTAATCGTTATAAATCCAGTGTTATTTATTCTCATTCTTCTTAAAAACTATAATTGGTTACAAATTTATTCATATCTGTATGTGTTTAAATTGTAATCAGGAGAGATGCCAGGACAGTTCAGCAGCTCAAATCCTAGCCCCGGCCCATGCAAACCCATATGCTGAACCGTGATATAACTGGTAACTGCTGGGATGGCAGCAAAGGTTCTTGCCTCTTACAAGGGAGGCCATGGCCCCAAGTTCAGTTTCCGCACCAAGCAGCCCCACATCCACCTATGTGGAATGAAACCATGTCACAACTAATGATATATATCTATAGAGAGTGCTCTGGGCCCTCCCCCTTCTCTCTTACTCTCTCTCTCTCTCTCACCTTCTCTCAAAACAATATAATAAATCTTTAAAAAACATAAAAATAAAATCTTAGGGCCCTTAGAACTATGAGTACCTATAAGTTTTTAAGATTTTAGCAGATAAAAACAGTATACAGAGAAAATATCAGTCAAAATAGTTTTGTTTTGTGTTTTTTTCAATGTTAATACACATAGAAGCAAACCCAGCTACCAAATAGTTCTTAAATTAACCTATTTTTAAAATTATACAGTGGTGCCAGCAACAAGAAATTAAATTAGAACACTAAATCTTTTGAAATGATGGTACAATCCTGCCACCTAGAGCTCAATAAAAATTGTTCATCTCAGTTATTTGGAAGCTTAATGTTCAGTCTACACGATGGGGCATATCACCCATGTTTTATCCCATTACTATGAAAGTGATATTTCAAAAATAATAAATATTGGTAGAACAATGTAAGCCACAATATTTAACTATGAGACCCATATTAGACAGTAAAAATGAGTACTTGCAGATCACTTCATTGTTAATACAAAAATGGAATTTAACTCATGTTCTCAGATTTCTCTAGAATTCTAAGCTCTAGAAAATGTTTCTTAATCTTGAGCTCATGTACTGTGTAAAACAAGTCAAAAGTACACAAGAAAAATAATTCTTTCCTTCACATAATCTTTTCTAATATCTCTATTCCTACTGAAATGGCACAGTAAATTTGAAGTCTGAACCCAAAATCTACAAATAAAACCAGCCTGCTGAGATGAATGCAAAAGTTCACTTTAATCAGTAATTCACACACTTGTACAAACTTTCTTACCAAATCATCACTATTTACAACTGTGCATCAGTAGAGAATTAACATTTAAGAGAAAACTGGGAAGTGGCAGAGGGAAAGACAGATGAAAATATGTAAGTGAATACAATCAATGCAACCTTTTTGGAAAGCCACTGAGATACTACTGAACATTCAGTATCTTTCAAATTTTTATCTTTCAAAATTTGAAGTACACATCTTCTTTGACCAGCAACTTGCTTGTAAGACTTAATCCTTCTGCTATGTACACTTAAATGTACAAAGGTATATGTACAGGGATGCTTTTTAATGCATTATCTGTAATCATGAATAGGAAGGTAGAGAAGAAGGGAAGAAGAAAAAGAGAAAAAAATCCCACAATCCTGTAGCAAAAACAAAAAAACAAAAAAACCCACATACACAAAAAAACTGATTCCTTTACTATGGAACAAATAAATACTGCTACATCCAATCCACACAACAGAATATAATGTACAAATACACACAATAAATGCTTGCTGACTGCAAAGTACTTAGTGGAGAAAAAAAATTACAATATCAATGACCAGAGCTTGCCATCAATAACCCCTATTCATTAGATTAAAGCTGAGATCTGCTCAACAAAAATGAGCCACTTTTTAGATTTACAAACAAGGTGTAAATCAAGGGGTTGGCATTTGGATTCAGACTTTCATCAGCTTCTTTGGTGACTGACAACCAACCATATGGTAGAATGGAATGGCAGATATGTCCACTTAGAAATCTGCATTATCACTAATCTTTCAGATAAAACTTAAAACCTCCTCCTAATAGCAAAATTTAACCAATTCTATAACTAATCACAGACTAAATGCAAACACTCTCATGAATGAGTAAAATATCTAAATTACCTTTCCTGTGCTCTGTAAGATGGTTGTCCTTGTCCTCCACACTCGCTCTCTGCTGACGATATCTCGGGTCACATCTACCTCAGCGTCCACAAAACTCCTCTGTTTAAGAGCAGTTATGTCATCATCTAAGTCAGTCTTGATAGTAGATCTTTTCTTAGCCATAATTTTGGCTTTGATTGCAGCAATTTTTTCCACTGACATAGCTTCAGACAAAGACCTAAAAGCAATTTATTTTTTTTAATTTTCACAGATCTTTTGAGCACATCATAAATGTATTTTGTAACATTTATAAATTTCTGGTAAAAATATTTTAAGTGGCAATAATTAAGATTTTTCTTATATATAAAAATGACACAACTGATATTTTATGATCATAAGATTTTTATAGGGGAAGCCGGGATGGCTCAGTGGGTTAAACGCTCACTTTGCAGTGCTAGGGTCTGGGGATCGAGTCCCGGCCCCGGCCCATGCGGACCCATGTGATGAACTGGGAGCTCTCCCAGTTCAGTTCTCTCTCTGTCTCTGTCTCTGTATCTCTCTCTCTCTCTCTCTCTCTCTGTCAAAAATAAATAAATAAATAAAATATTAAAAAAAAAAAGATTTTTATAGATGAAGAACCCATGTAGAAATATTGCTCCATTTAGTAAAATTATCAAGAAAGTAATAATTTCTTAGAATTATCAATGCCAACAAAAATCTTCATGATTGTTCATGTCTCCCACTAAACAAAAGAGCAGAACTCATTAATATGGATGCTTTTCTTTGTCTGTTCTGAGACTTTTATTTGCTAGTGGCCCTCTATCTATGTAAATTACACACACACACACACACACACACACACACACACACCCCACCCCCACCCCCACCCCCACCACCACCACCACCACCACCTTGAAGGGGAAGGTGAGAATTCATTCTGTAAAGATTTCCAAGCTTACGTTATCCTTGAAAGTTATCTCAAGGTTTCAAATGTTTGTATGTCATAATGTACAATATATCAACTTTATAGTCAATAGAGGTTTGATATGCCACATAAACGTATACACCTTCTAATGTCTGAAAGATGAAACCATATTTTGAAGTTTCCTTTTCTTTAGTTGATTTTTCAATAATAGGCAAAATAGAAAACAGAGGTTATGCTTTCAGAACTATATAAAAATGACACCACTGAAAGTATAAATTGCACTAAGATGATAAGCTTAGTGTCATTTTTCACAATGCAAAATGAGAAAAAGTTAAAGTGTTTGGGTACCTGAACACAGAGGTCACCAACCTGTTAGGAAGCGAACTGCACAGCAGGTGAGTGGTAGGTGAGCAAGCAAAGCTTCATCTGTATTTACAGCTGCTCGCCATTGCTCATATTACCACCTGAGCTCTACCTCCTGTCAGATCAGTGGCAGTACTAGACTCTCATACAAGCAGGAACCCTATTGTGAATTGTGCATGCAAGGGATCTAGGTTGCACACTCCTTATGACAATCTAATGCCTGATGATCTGAGGTGTTATGCTAGCACTGATTCTGCATTCTAGTGAGTTGTATAACTATTTTATTATACATTACATGTAATAATAATAAAGTGCACAATAGGGGAAGCCAGGATGGCTCAGTAAATTTAGCGCTCAGTTTGCAGCCCTGGGGACCAAGGATAGAATCCTGGCCCCAGTCTGAGGGGACCCATATGCTGAACTGGGGTGTACTTCCCATGCAGGAGGCCCCCAGTTTTGTTCTCGCCCCCTGGTTGAGTCCCTGGCTTGAGGGGGAGTGCCTCCCATGCAGGAGTCCCCCAGCCTTGTTCCTGCCCTGCATGGCCCTCGGCCACCTGTGTGGAATGAAACCATAACAAAACCTGATGATATACAACTATGAAGACTTCTCTTGGCCCTCCCACTTCTTTCTGTCTCTGTCAAAAGCAATAAATCTTAAAAAAAAAATAAAGTGTACAATAAATGTAATGCACTTGAATCATTCCAAAACCATCTCCTCACCCCATCTATATAAAAATTATTTTCCATGAAACTGGTCCCTGGTGGCAAAAATGTTACGGATCACTGCCTTAGAAGTCAAAAGAATTATTACTCTAATCACAGGATGACAATCTTGAAATATGTTTAAACAACATCTGGAAAAAGGAGGGGAATTCCTGCACGTTTAAATATGGTAATATTATGCAGTATACTGGTTTATATTAGGTATGAAGGGGCTTTATAGCAGATGCTCAATGTGTATCTAGTATTTTAATCATTTTATATATTTTATTTATTTATTTATTTTGACAGAGGAGAGAGAGAGAGAGAGAGAGAGATACAGAGACAGAGAGAGAACTGAACTAGGGGAGCTCCCAGTTCATCATATGGTTCCGCACGGGCCGGGGCCGGGATTCGATCCTCGGTCCCTGGCGCTGCAAAGTGAGCGCCTAACCCACTGAGCCATCCCGGCTTCCCCTTAATCATTTTATACAATACTGTACAATTTTCCCTCAAAATTGAAAGCATATAAGCATACCTTAAACCAAATTCACATACTTTCCTAGATTATAATTAAATGTGTATTAGGCTTTTCCTTCCAGCTAAGATGAAGTAAGAGACTGGAGTGACCTTCCTTCTTTGAAACAACCAGTCTAAATACATGGAACAACAGTGAAAGACAGTGATCTCTAACAAATGAAAATCAAATACAGTGAAGCCGGTATGTGCCGTTTTCCTGCCTTGAAAGTTTCCAACATCGCTTAGGGAAGAGAACCCAGGTAAAATTCAGTGGACTCCCTGATTTGAGAAAATGAAGCTAAGTCTGATAAAACCAAAGTGGCTGGAATTCAAAGGCTAGAGGACCTGAGAAGAGAGAGTTGCACAGAAGGTCCCTCTTGAATATTTTAGCAAAACACTGATTAGCACATGACTATAAGAAAATGATACATTGCAAATATAATTACAGAAAGAAATATTAGTGAACTACACTACAGAAACCATATAAAATAAATTTTAAATAGAATCTATAACACAGAAATGAAAAGAGAATCCAAAAAGGAAAAAAGGAACAGAATGTAAGTGAGCTGTTAGACAACTTCATGGGGAGTCTGAAGACTTGTAGTCCAAAAGTGGAAAACAAAAAAACATAACTGAAGAAACAATATCAAAAATTCTCCAAACTTAATGAAAATTAAGAACCCAAAAATTCCTTCAAGACGCTCAATGGGCCTTAAGCACAAGAACCATGAAGAAAACTCCCCCAAGTCAAGTGATATTTAAACGACTCAAGACTAGTGACTGAAAAAAATATATATTTTTAGTAGCCAGAGGAAAACAAGACACTTTCATAAAATTAAATAAACAAATAGCAACAGATTGAGAAGGTAGTGGTACAAGGTTTTTAAAGTACTTTTAAAAAGATGTAAGTTAGAATTCTAGATCCAGTGAAATTTTCTTTCAAAAAAAGAGGCAAAATAAAGACTTTTTCATTAATGAAAACGCTGAAATAATTAATCATTAACAGACCTGAACAAAAAGAAATGATAAAAGACACCTTTCAGGGAAAGGCAAAAAACAGATACAGGAAGCTACACAAAGGAAATGGTTATCTATAAATATAATTTTTCTTATTCTAATCTCCTTAAAAGATAACTGTTTAAACAAGAGTAAGAACAATACATACCGGTATTTATGATATATGTATAAGGAAATGTATGACAATAGTTTCACAATGGCCAAGAGGACAGAAATGTAGGTATACTATTGTAAGGACCCTATTGCTACATATGAAGTGGTGTAATACTTGGAAGGTAAACTGCAATGCTATAAACCAAGCTTGTCCGACCCGCAACCTACTGGCTGCATGCGGACCAACACAAAATCGTAAACTTTCTTAAAAGATTGAGATTTTTTTGTGTTTTTTAAAATCTCATCAGCTATTAGTGTTAGTGTATTTTTATGTGTGACCCAAGACAATTCTTCCAATGTGGTCCAGGGAAGCCAAAAGGTTATGGAGACCCCTGCTATAAACCAAGCACGTTCAAAACCCTAAAGCAAACACTACAAAACAGTTATAACTAAAAAGTCAACTAAAAAGACCAAATGGAATTACAACAAATATTCGATCTAAAATATTCATTAAAATAAATAAATAAATAAAATATTCATTCCAGTCCTAAAAAAGAAACAACGAACAGAAGTGACAAATAGAAAACAACAGCAAAATGATCAACTGAAATTAACCCTCTTAGTGCTAACTTCTGCCAGCAGTACTAGCAAGAAGTGCAAAGGGTAATTTAATAAAATGTATCACCTTAAGAAAAAAAATGTTATGAAGTTATTATTTTAGATATCCACATGCGCTGTTTTTAGTTTTATATAAATTGAATTAGTTAATAATAACACTATTCTTTTACATCGTCTGAAAAAGAAATGTAATTATTTCAGTCATACATCATACAAGAAAAAATATAATAGGTTATAGAGCTTTTAGCTATGGTCTACGTATGAGCCGGATATATTGGCCCGCCACACTTTTCACCCAAGATGCAAAAGCCGATATACGGGCCCATCTCACTAAAAGGGTTAACCATTATCAATAATCACATTAAGTGTAAATGGTCTAAATGTAAGAAAAGCACTTAAGCCATAAAAGTACATAGGTGAAAAGTGAAAGGGTGTGTTTTCAAGTGAAAGGAGTTGTGGAGATGGCTGCACAACATGAAAGTACTTACCACTATTACATGGTACACTTAAAATGGGTAAGATAATAAATTTTATATTATGTCTTTTATCAGAATTTTTTAAAGTTAAAGGGTGAAAAAGTTATACCGGTATGTGCTAAGTTAACATAAGACAAAAGAAAGCTGAAAGAACGTTATTATGAGAAAAGGTAGATTTTTTTTTTACAAAGAATATTGTAATGGGGAAGCCAGGATGGCTCAGTGGGTTGGGCGCTCACTTTGCAGCCCCAGGGACTGCGGATCAAATCCTGATCCCGATCCCGATCCCGATTCCGATCCTGGCCCCGGCCCATGCTGACCCACATACTGAACTAGGGAGTGCCCCCAGTTCAGTTCTCACCGGGGTGAGGCCCCGGCCCAGTTCCTGCCCTGTGCAGCCCCAAGCCCACCTGTGGAATGAAACTATGTGGAAAAACCGATGATGTGCAACTATGGAGACTGCTCTGGGCCCTCCCACTACTCTCTGTCTCTGCATCTCTCTCTGTCAGAAACAATAAATAAATCTTAAAAAATAAATAAATAAATAAATAAATAAATAAATAAATAAATAAATAAATAAAAATATACATATATATATATATATATTGTAATGGATAAAGGTCATTCTATAATGATGAAAAGATTCATGCATCAAAAGAATGTAGCCCTAAGCAAAGCTTCAAAGTAGATAGAACAAAACAAAGCTAAAAAAAAAGAACTAAACAGAATGGAGACAAGCAATCTACCAGATGCAGAATTTGGAACACTGATTATAAGGATGCTTGGTAATCTCTTCATCAAAGAGATAGGAACCATAAAAATGGAGATAAAAAACAAAAAGAACCAGTCAGGAATGAAGAATACAATAACTGAAACAGAGAATACATTAGAAAGATAAAATAACAAAAGAAGATTA
>PVKE010044967.1:0-12798 GCA_004027555.1 Craseonycteris thonglongyai | reverse complement strand
TTATTATAGAATAACAACAATAATATTTTTGTGTACATACTATGTGTCAGAGTTTGAATTAGAGCAAAGGACAAACATTAAATTTCTTGTTGGACTTGGAAAGAGTGGAAGTAAAATCAGGAACATGTTAGTTCAAGTTTATGTGGATCATACCATTAAGAAAATGGCAGTGTGCAAATGGAATAAACACTTTTCTAAGGGGAGAGAAAGTTTTACTGATGAAGAGAGGTCAGGGCAGACAGTAATAAGAATAATTGACAAAAACATTACAAAAATTTGTCAAATTGGGGGAATCTGGGATGGCTCAGTGGGTTAAGTGCTCACTTTGCAGCCCTGGAGACTGAGGATCAAATCCTGGATCCAGCCCAGGCAGACCCATATGCTGAACTGGGATGTGCCCCCAGTTCAGTTCTTGCTGGAGCCTCCTCCTGGCCCAGTTTCTGCCCTGCACAGCCTCGCACCCACCTGTGGAGTGAAACTAAATGGAAAACTAATGCTGTCAACCATGGAGATTGCCCTGGGCCCTCCCCCTTCTCTCTGTCTCTCTCTCTCTCTCTGTCAAAAAATAATAAAAAAATCTTAAAAAAAAAATTTGTCAAGTTGTGTGTCAAAATCTTCAGCTGACTGTGAGGAACAATAGATGACCAATTAAACATCAATAGAACAACAGTTAGAAAAACATCCATAGAAAAACAATTAGGAAAATCTTAACTGAAAATTTTGGAATGAGAAAGCTGTGTGCTAAAATAGTGCCAAAGGAACTCAATAATCAAAAGCAAAAGAGAGTCAAGGTTTGCCAAGACCTTTCAGAGAGGCAAAATGATATTTTGGGCCATAATATCCTGAACAATGACCATGGCTTTACCAATATGACCCTGTAACAAAGCATCCAAGTGCACAATGGAAATCAGGTAATTATCCATGACCAAAAATGTTCTGTCTATGCAAATCAGAAGTCAAAACTGTTGCTAACCTTTTTTTTTTATTTATTGTTTTTGACAGAGACAGAGAGAGAACTGAACTGGGGGAGCTCCCAGTTCAGCATGTGGGTCTGCATGGACCAGGGCCAGAGCTCGATCCTCAGTCCCTGGGGCTCCAAAGTGAGAGCTTAACCCACTGAGCCATCCCAGCTTCCCCACCTTTTTTTTTTTAATATCAGAGGGGATGTTCATTATGAATTCGTACCAAATGGACAAACAGTGAATCAACCAAGTTGACTATCACAAAGTGCTGCAAAGGAACTTTTTGTCAACAACTTATGGCTCTTGCATTATGACAATGCACCAGCTCAAAGGGCACTGTCTGTGAGAGACTTTTTAGCCAATAAACAAATAACCTGGGACACCATCCCCATTAACGTGATCTGGCCCCCAAAGAAATTTTTTGTTTATCCAAAGATAAAGAAAACATTGAAACAAAGACATTTTGATGACATTCGGGACATCAAGGATAATATAACACCTCTGACAGTCATTCCAGAAAATAAGTTTCAAAATTCCTTTGAAGGGTGAAATAAGCACTGGTGTCAGTGTATAACCTCCCAAGGGGAGTACTTCAAAGGTAGCCATAGTAATATTCAGCAATGAGGTATGTAGCTCTTTTTGAAGAATGAGCTATGAAACTTAATTATCAGAACATCTGAGTCTCATAACAATTTTGTGGCCAGTACTGTTATCATTGAATTTATATATAGCACAATGAAATTCAGAGAAGATAAATAATTGTCCAAGATCACAAGGCTAGTATTTATCATAAACAACCTTTAAAATTAGGTTTATAGGAAGCCAGAATGACTCAGTAGGTTAAGCACTTCCTTTGCAGCCCCAGGGCTGAGGATTAAATCCCTGTCCTGGCCCGTTCAGACCCATATGCTTAACTGAGGTGTGCTTCCCATGCTGAAGGCCCCCAGGCCAGTTTCTGCTCTGTGCGGCCCCTACCCATCTGTGTGGAATAAAACCATATTGAAAACTGATGACGGACAACTATGGAGACTGCTCTGGGCCCTCCTCCTTCTCTCTCTCTCTCTCTCTCTCTCTCTCTCTCTCTCTCTCTCTGTCTATGTCTCTGTCTCTGTCAAAAACATTAAAAATAAATCTTTGAAAAAATTAGGTTTGCATTACTAAAATTTCTAAATTAATGTTTTTTTGCAATATCTATTCAATAATTTGGAATTTGGAGGTATTGTATGATCATAGTCTGCTCACTATTTCTAACTGAAAGAGTGAAATGTGAAATTTTATGTGTTGACTAAATTAATTGCTTTACTGTGACTTTTTTAAACCTTTAGTTTAGTATATAATCACAATTTCTGAACAAAACTGGAGTGAGAGAGTTCTTAATACAGATGACTACCAAAGTCATGTCTACTAAAGTTACTGCCTTTGGAGATGGAGAGAATCTGGTGTTCTTTCACATTCATTGTGACAGCAATGAAGCATTTAAAATGACATCTATGAAACCAGTATATCTCCACCAATATGCTGAAATATAGTATTATTAATTCAAAAGTTCCAAGAACACTGTGTTGGTTGGAACGTTGAATTACTTTTTCCACAAACAAAATTGTGTCACTTCCCAGACTTTTATATGCCCTGTTATTAATGCAATTAAAATTCTAGATAAAAAACCTATGGTATTAATGAATAGCCACTCTTGAATTGTGAACAAAAGTGTTGTGTACAATAAAATACTATATACTCAAAATTTACAAAGAATATAGATCTTAAATTAAATCTTCCCATTATATACACATACATAAAGGGTAACTATGTAGAGTTAATAAATAAGGTATTTAGCTTGGTTGTAGTAATTTTTCACAATGTGTGCATACATCAAAGCATCAAATTTTACACTGTAAATAAATGTAATTTTAGGGGAAGCCAGGATGGCTCAGTGGGTTAAGCACTCACTTTGCAGTGCTGGGGACCAAGGATCGAATCCCGGCCCCAGCCCTTGCGGACCCATGTGCTGAACTGGGGAGTTCCCCCAGTTCAGTTCTCTCTGTGTCTCTGTATCTCTCTCTCTCTCTCTCTCTCTCTCTCTCTCTCTCTGTCAAAAAACAATTAAAAAATAAATAAATAAAAATAAAATAAATGTAAATTTATAAGTCAAAGGTATCTCAATAAAATTGTTAAAAATATTATAAAATGAAATTTAACATAACTCACAGGAAAAAGATATGTATAGACTGTATTTGTACATGCTTCAATTATTGAGTGAAAAACACAGTATACAAATTATTTGAATGACATAAGTTAGTAGTTATTAAACCTGATTGCAATCAGAATAAGCACGGTAGCTTTTAAAAATCCTTATGCACAGAACACACAAAATATCAGTTAAAGCAGAATATCTGTGTTTGGGACTACAGCACTGATATTGTTTGAAGTTTCACATGCCAGGGCTAAGAACTAGTGATCTAAATAATACCGCATTTGAATATTTTTAGTAAAATTACTTTTTAAAAAATGTGCATTTGTGTGTGTGTGTGTGTGCGCACACGCACTTGTGCATGTTCTGTAGCAACATACTGATTCCTAGTACTTACTACACAGGGTTTTAACCAAAGATTTTGTATTTCTTCACTTTTTTTTTAATGTAAATTCATAGGAACTCTTGTTTTCTTTACCATGTTCAATGAGTATGTGGATGCTGACATTCTGTAACATACCTTAGATATTTTTTTTTAATCCTGGATAGGAAACACATTTTTGCAGCTCTTATTTAGCAAGTTAAAAAAGCTAACATTTTTTTCACACTTACTATGTTGCATACTGTATTAAAAACATTTTACCTGTATTAAAATATCTACCACAGGTAACCATCATCTCATAATATTTTTACAGGTGAGAAAATTGAGACAAAGAAATAAAGTATCTTGTTAAGGTCATAGAGTTGGCATTAAAAGCAGGGATTGAAGTAAGGATCCAGACCATGGAATCTGCAGTTTTAATCACAACCTCGTACTGCTCTTCAAATAGGATTCTTATAATTCACATCACTGACGGAATGGGAGGACTAGAAAAAGGAATAAATTAGTTTCAATTCCTATGATTTGACTATGTCAACACAGAGAAAATACCTGGATAGAGCTAGTAGTTTTGTGAACCATGTATATTCATTTAAAATGAGTAGAGGTGTGAGCATACTGAAAAAGTGTAATCAGTAATGCAAATCCCACATGCCGGTTACATACGATATGTAAAGCAACAAGCAGCAAACTACTTGGACTATTTATCTATTATGTTTCTGACAGTGGCTCATTAGTTCTCCCTTCTCCTCCTTTTTGAAAACTCAACTCTATCAACTCTTAAACTTTTTGGAAGAGATCAAAGATGGAGGCATGAGAGGAGCACGCCGATATCTGCCTGGGAAGAGCCTTGTGAACAGAAGGGAATCCACAGGGGAAACCCTGAGAAGAAACATCAACTAAGAGAACCACACAACGTAGAACAACACCCAAAGGTTAGAGAAAAAAGGGGAGAGCGGGAGAGGAAAAGGGAAGCAGCGGTTTGGGGACAGAGACTTGGAGCGCGGCCCGGGCTGGCAAAAACAAAGGAGGATTGGGGGACTACGGTCATAGTGGAGCTGGATCTAGGGCGGGCTGGAAGCCGAGACCTAGGGAGCATGGAATCCCCACAAGACTGTGGACAATTTAACATCTGAACTCAAGGGACAGCAAACAGTGCCCTAATCAGATCACAGAGCCTAAAGTGGAACAGGGACTGTGGAGCAGGGCGGCTGCACTTCCCAGCGGGTAGGGTGAGAGCAGGGCACCAGCCCACAATGGCTCAGCATCCCTGATTTACAAAGGAGATTGACTGTGAGGGAGTGCCTTCTGAAGACAAGGCTCATGGAGTGAGGGCTGGGGCTTGAGTGGGCATAGCTGCATTGGACATGCTTAGAGTGAATCCGGCGGTCTCAACAGAGCCGGGAGCATAGAGCAGCTGCCGCCTCAGCTAAGGCCTGTGCGCACAGGGCTTTCGGCGCCCTACCCACTGGGCCGCTGCAGCACCACTGCATGCACGCAATTGGGTTTTCGGTGCCCCGCTCACCAGGCCGCTGCAGCACCGCTGCCAGCGCACAAGTGCGCAACTAGGCTTTCGGCGCCCTGCCCACTGGGCCGCAGCACATCGCTGCATGCACACACCTGGGGATTTTGGCGCCCACCCACCGGGCTGCCCCAGCACCACTGCCAGCACGCACCCAGGCTTCGGTGCCCCGTCCACCATGCCGCCGCAGCACCGCTGCCTGCTCCCCAGCGCAATACAGGGCTTTTCACGCCCAGCCCACCTGGCCGCTGCAGCGCCGCTGCCTGCGTGCAAGACCAGCTTTTGGTGCCCTGCCCACTGAGCCGCTGCAGAACTGCTGCCAGCTCGCGAGTGCGCAACTGGACTTTTGGCATCCCTCCCACCGGGCCTCTGGGGCGTTGCAGCCCGCGTGCACAACTGGGCTGCTGACCGGGTTGCCACAGTGTCATTGCCTGCACTTGGGACTGTGCGGCCCACCGGGCCTCTGCCAAGCCCCAGCCCATCCAAGTGCTGCCCTGTGGGCGTGGCTTACAGATATGATTGAAGGAGGGGCTACCAGGCGGAGGAGAGAAAGACCAGAGCTCCTGTGCCCCGCCGGCACTGAATCACCAGCCCCCCCTGCTGAAAGAGGAATCTGCTATTGTGTCTCAGGCCCGCCCTAGCTCCTACTCACATGCCCCCACCCCTGGCCACACCTTTACTACCCTGCTATCTAACAGCTAAGACAGCAACCTGAAGTGCCCCAGGACACAGAAGATGTCTGCTTCCCCCAACGCTCTCCCAAAATCTCCCTCTCCCACAACTGAGCCCAAAAGAAAAAACAAAGAGAAGCCCATCTGATAGGCAAACCCCCAGAGGAAAAACAGACTCATGCGTAAAGCAAAAAGAACCACATCAAACACAATGCACACCTCAGAATCCAAAGCCCCTCCAGAAGATCAGGGGCAGTCTTTAGTAAAGCACCTTGCAAACTTGGAATCAAATCTAAATGAAACAGAATTCAGGGCTGCATTAATCAAGATACTCAGAGAGCTCACTCAATGCTGGCAAAGTACCCAGACACAGTTAAATGACCTCAACAAGAACTTTCTGAGCAAAATGAGTTCTTTACCAAAAAATTGAGAAGCTAGAGCAGAACCAAAAGGAACTCCTTGAAATGAAAGGCATCATGGGAGAGCTGAAAAAAGAACTGACCAGCATAGAAAACAGGGCTGACCAGCTAGAGGAAAGGATGAGTGAAATTGAAGATACAAATATGTAAATGTCACAGAGGGAAGAAGAAAGGGAAAGGAAAATCAAGAGAAATGAAAGAGCCCTACAAGCACATTCTGACTCCATCAGAAAGAACAATATTCGAATAATAGGGGTACAAGAAGGAAGCAAGATGAAATCTACTCAGAGTCTACTACAACAAATAGTGGATGAAAATTTCCCTAACCTGTGGAAGGAATTAGAGCCCCAAATCCAAGAGGAAAGCAGAAGCCCTAACTTCCTAGACCCTAGCAGATCTTCTCCAAGGCACATTGTTCTGAAGATGACAAAAATCAAAGACAAAGAAAAATTCCTCAAGGCTGCCAGGGAAAAATAAAACATAACTTTCAAAAAAAACCCTATCAAGCTGTCACCAGACTTTTCAGCAGAAACTCTGCAAGCCAGGAGGGAGTGGAGCCCAATCTTCAAAATATTAAAAGAGAGGAATTTCCAGCCAGGAATTAACTATCCAGCAAAATGAACCTTTATATATGAAGGAAGAATTAAGGCCTTTACAGATATACAGAAGCTGAGGAAATTCTCCAGTTCAAAACCGGCACTCCAAGAAATACTAAAGGAGGCTATCCGACCTGAATCAAGAAATCAAAATAAATGGAGAAAAGTTGGGACAACAAAAAAATAAAAATGAAAGAAGAAATGGATAGAGGATATCCTCATATACCAATCATCACCCTGAATGTAAATGGACTGAATTCACCAATAAAGAGGCACAGGGTAGCAGACGGGACTAAAAAACAAAATCCAACAATATGCTGCCTACAAGAGACACACCTCAGCCACAGGGAAAAACATAGATTCAGGGTAAAAGAATGGAAAACAATATTCCAGGCAAATGGCAGTCAGAGAAAAGCTGAAGTGGCCATACTGATTTCTGATGAAAAAGACATCAGAATAAAAAAATAATAATAAGACATAAAGATGGACATTACATCTTGATAAAAGGAACAATAGAACAAGAAAACATCACACTCATCAATATATATGCTCCGAATCAGGAAGCACCAAAATTTATAAAACAACTACTAACAGATCTAAAAAGAGAATTTGACAAAAATACAATTATAGTGGGGGATCTAAACACCCCCCTGACAACATTGGACAGATCATTCAAGCAGAAACTAAGTAAGGAGATTGCAGCTTAAATGATACATTGCAGGGAATGGACATAATTGACATTTACAGGCCATCCCATCCTACAACAAAGGGCTATACATTTTACTCTAGTGCACATGGAACATTTTCAAGGATAGACCATATCCTAGGATTGAAATCCAACCTCACCAAATTTAAGGGCATCGAAATCATACCAAATGTATTCTCAGACCACAAAGCATTGAAACTTGAGATGAATTGGAAAAGATCAAGTGCAGAGAGAACCACATATACGTGGAGATTGAACAATTTGCTATTATAAAGTGACTGGATCAAAGAGAAAATAAAACAAGAGATTAAAAAATTTATAGAAACAAATGACAATGAAAACACGACATACCAGAATTTCTGGGACACAGCAAAAGCAGTATTAAGAGATATATTTATATCATTACAGGCCTATCTCAAGAAATAAGAAAAACTACAAGTAAATACCTTCACATCTCATCTTATAGAGCTAGAAAAAGAAGAACAGAGGTCCCCCAAAGCCAGCAGAAGAAAAGAATTAATAAAAATCAAAGCAGAACTTAATGAAATGCAGAATAGAAAAACAATAGATAAAATTAACACTACAAAGAGCTGGTTATTTGAAAAACTCAATAAAATCGACAAACCACTGGCTAGGCTCACCAAAGGACAAAGAGAAAATCTCATATTTCCAGAATACGGGACGATAGGGGAGAGATTACAACTGATGCTGCAGAAATACAAACAATCGTAAGAGATTATTATGAAAGACTCTATGCCAACAAATTTGACAACCTAGAGGAAATGGACAAATTTCTAGAAACATATAGTTTACCTAAACTGAACCAAGAAGATTTGGATAACCTTAATAGACCAATCAACAGTACAGAACTTGAAACAATTATCAAAAAATTGCCCAAAGGCAAAAGGCCTGGACCAGATGGCTTTACCAATGAATTCTACCAGTCATTCAGAGAAGAACTAACGGCCATCCACCTCAAATTACTCCAGAAAATTCAAGAGGAGGCAGTACTACCCAACTCTTTCTATGAAGTTAATATCACCCTAATACCAAAACCTGGAAAAGACATTACCAAAAAGGAAAACTATAGGCCAATCTCACTGATGAACACTGATGCAAACATCTTAAATAAAATTTTAGCTAACAGAATACAACAATGCATTAAAAAGATTATTCACCATGAGCAAGTGGGATTCATCCCAGGGGCACAAGGATGGTTCAACATACGCAAATCAATCAATGTAATCCAGCACGTAAACCAAACAAAGGGTAAAAACCACATGATTATCTCAATCGATGCAGAAAAAGCATTCGACAAGATATAACACCCATTTATGATAAAAACACTGAATAAAATGGGAATTGAAGGCAAGTACCTCAACTTAATTAAGGCCATATATGACAAACTCTCAGCAAATATTATACTGAGTGGGGAAAAGCTGAAGCCTATTTTCCTAAAATCAGGAACAAGACAGGGATGCCCCCTGTCACCACTGCTGTTCTACATAGTACTAGAAGTTCTAGCCAGAGCAATCAGACAAGAGAAAAGAATAAATGGTATTCGAATCGGGAGAGAAGAAGTTAAACTGTCACTCTTTGCAGATGACATGGTCCTGTATATAGAAAACTCTAAAGACTTTATCAGAAATCTATTACAAATAATAGACAAATACAGTTGAGTCGCAGGATACAAATTCAATGTCTCAAAATCAACTGCATTTTTGTATGCCAACAATGAAACTTCAGAAAGAGAGATGAGACGATCCATTCCCTTTGCCATTGCAAACATAAAAATGATATACCTAGGAATAAATCTAACAAAGAATGTGAAAAACTTATACACTGAAAACTATAAGACACTCTTAAATGAAATTAAAGAGGACACAAAGAAATGGAAAGACATTCCATGTTCATGGATTGGAAGAATTAACAGTTAAAATGGCCATACTCCCCAAAGCAATATACAGATTCAATGCCATTCCCATCAAAATCCCACAATCATTCTTTCAAGAAATAGATTTTAAAAATCTTCAAATTTGTATGGAACCACAAAAGACCATGAATCGCAAAAGCTATCCTAAGAAAAAAGGATAAAGCTGGGGGCCTCTCACTGCCTGACTTTTATCTGTACTACAAAGCCTCAGTAATCAAAACAGCTTGATACTGGCAGAAAAACAGACCCACGGACCAATGGAACAGAATGGAAAACCCAGAAATAAACCCACAAATTTATGGACAGATTGTTTTTGATAAAGGATCAAAAAATATACAGTGAGGAAAAGAAAGCCTCTTCAGTAAATGGTGCTGGGAAATTGGAAAACCACATGCAAAAGGCTGAAGGTGAACTGCGATCTCTCACCATATACCAAAATTAACTCAAAATGGATTAAAGACCTCCAAATAAGAAAGGAAACAATAAATTGCATAGAAGAAAACATTGGCACTAAACGTATGGACCTGGGATTCAGGGAGGACTTTATGAATCTGACCTCATTGGCAAGGGAAGTAAAAGCATAAATAAAGGAATGAGACCTTATCAAGCTAAAAAGCTCTGTACTGCAAAGGAAACCATCAACAAAGCAGAGACAACCAACCAACTGGGAGAAAATATTTGCAAACAATGCCTCCAATAAGGGGCTAATTTAAAAAATATACAAAGAACTTGTACAACTCAACAAGAAAGAAACATGCAATCCAGTTAAAAAATGGGCAGATGACCTTAACAGACACTTTTCTCGTGAGACATACATATGGCCAACAGATATATGAAAAAATGCTCCACTTCACTAGCAATTAGGGAGATGCAAATAAATACCACAATGAGATACCATCTTACACCTGTTACAATGGCTATAATCAACAAGACAAGGGCTAACAAGTGCTGGAGATGCTGTGGACAAAAAGGAACCCTCATACACTGCTGGTGGGAATGTAAACTGGTACAACCACTATGGAAGGCTGTATGGAGATTCCTCAAAAAATTATGAATGGCATTACCATATGACCCAGCCATCCCTCTACTGGGCATCTACCCAAAAAACCTGAAAACCTTAATCTTTAAAGATGTTTGTACCCGCATGTTCATCGCAGCACTGTTCACAGTGACCAGAACACAGAAACAACCAAAATGCCTTTCGATAGATGACTGGTAAAAGAAAATGTGGTACATTTACACAATGGATTACTATTCATCGATAAGAAATGATGAAATACAGTCATTTCTGGCAACATGGATGGACCTAGAGACCATCTTATTAAGCGAAATAAGTCAGACTGAAAGAATCCAGAAAAATATGACCTCATTTATAGGTGGAATATAAAACTGAAAGTTTCAAAGACACAGAGACCTATGGACACACTCAATAACAACTATAGAGAATACCAGCAGGTAATGTTTGTAACTCTGGGTGAAACATTTTCAATTTATTTTCCACATTAAAATAGTTTTAGTGGAAGCCAGGATGGCTGAGTGGGTTGGGCACTCACTTTGCAGCCCCGGGGACTTGGGGTCGAGTCCCAGCCCCGGCCCATGAGGACCCATGTGCTGGGCTGGGGAGTGCCCCCAGTTCAGTTCTCGCTGGGGTGAGACCCTGGCCCAGTTCCTGCCCTGTGCAGCCCCACCCACCTGTGGAGTGAGGTTGTGTGGAAAGGCCGATGATGAGCAGCTGTGGAGACTGTTCTGGGCCCTCCCCCTTCTCTCTGTCTCTGACAGTGTCTCTCTCTCTCTCTGTCAAAAACAATAAATAAATCTTTAAATAATGTAATTAATAAATAAAATTAAATAAAATAGTATTTATGTATTGCTAAACAATCCTTTTATAACCTATACCTTAATCAATTTTAGTTACTTTAATATGCTTATGAATAAATATCTTGCTTTACTTAGATGTGTATTATGGTCTTGGTAGAGGAAGACCACTCAATGTAATAAACCTAGTTGAAATATAATGACAGTATAAATTATATATAGAATCAGTTTCTCTGTCAAATTTACATATTAAATGAAAGGAAGCAGTTGGTTGTAAAGAGCATAGTCTGTACATTTTTGCAGTTCTGAAGTTTATTTTTATAATGTTTACACAATATCAATAAGATTATCATCATCAATGCAAGTTCTCAGAAAGCACAATGAAGATATATATCTATTCAGAACTAAGTAATTTTTACTTTTCAAAATACATTTAGTGGTTTTCTCTTTCTTTCTTTCTTTCTTTCTTTCTTATTTGCTTGCTTGCTTCTTCCTTTTTTTCTTTCTTCCTTCCTTTCTTTTTTTCTATACAATGGATGTTTTTTTAATTACTAGGTAATTGATATATTTTCCTGCACACCTTTAAACCTGCTCATTAAGGATGGATGCACAGGGGAACCCAAAACAATGGCTAGTTTTAATAGTGTGATTTGTTAGAGATTGAATATTTACCTGACTTATGAGCCAGAAACCAATCTAATTAAAATTCATAAAGAACAACAAAGAAAAAGAGAAAAGTATTTAAGGACACTATTCATCGATATTAATAAAATGCTGTGACCTAATTATTATTGGGTATGGGATGTGTTTCACAGTCATTTTCATTTTTAATCCATGCTTTGTTCTGTGTCCTGACTCTCTTAGAACCTGAGATGAGAAGACTCAGGGCAAGAGATTTAAATTAATTTGTGTTTGCTTCAGTGCTTAATTTATTTGACCTAAAGAAGCACAGAGTAAGAAAAGGGTTGTCCTTAGCTATGTCTCTTCTACTATCATATCTGCTCTTCTAAGATCCCTAAGAGAGTCACACCTGAATTTTTGTTGCCTTCTGCATACCAAGAAGGCATTGCTCATTCCTGTTGGTGAAGCATGTACTCCAGTTGTTTTTTGTTTATTTTTCATAGTTGTAGAGCACATCTATTCTTATTGTTTTCTCAACTCATGGTGGACTAAGCATGCTATGGAAGATGATTGAATGGAAACTTGCTAAAAGCAGCTTAAGAGTATGGGCTCTAAAATAAAGCAGCCTGGCATCAAATCATGAGTAAATTTGGTAAGATCACTTAACCTCTCTGTGAATCTATTTTCTCATCTGTAAAATAGACAGAATAACCATACCTACTTCATAGGGTTGCAGTAAGGATTAAATGACTTATTATGTAAAACATGCCTATGAACTCCCTAAAACCTTATAAGTAGTATATAAGTACTTTATTTCTATGATAGTAATGCAGAAAAAAAGCTTATGACTTTTTCCTTATCCTCTGTTTTCCAACCATTTCCAAACCTTAGAAATGTGTGTGTGTGTGTGTGTGTGTGTGTGTGTGTGTGTATGTGTGTGTGTGTGTGTGTGTGTGTGTGTGTGTGTGTGTGTGTGTGTGTTTAAA
>PVKE010044966.1:0-12814 GCA_004027555.1 Craseonycteris thonglongyai | reverse complement strand
TTGTAGGATGGAATGACCTGTAAATGTCAATTATGTCCATTTCCTGCAGTGTATCATTTAAAGCTGCGATTTCCTTATTTATTTTCTGCTTGGATGATCTGTCCATTGTTGTCAGGGGGTGTTTAGATCCCCTACTATGATTGTATTTTCATCAAATTCTCCCTTTAGATCTGTTAGTAGATGCTTTATAAATTTTGGTGCTGCTTGATTGGGGGCATATATATTGATGAATGTCATGTTTTCTTGATGTATTGTCCCTTTTATCAAGATGTAATGTCCATCTTTATGTCTTATTATTATTTTTATCCTGATGTCTTTTTCATCAGAAATCAGTATGGCCACTCCAACTTTTCTCTGACTGCCATTGCCTGGAGTATTGTTTTCCATCCTTTTACCCTGAGTGTATGTTTGTCCCCGTGGCTGAGGTGTGTCTCTTGTAGGCAGCATATGGTTGGATTTTGTTTTTTAATCCAGTCTGCTACCCTGTGCCTCTTTATTGGTGAGTTCAGTCCATTTACATTCAGGGTGATGATTGATATATGGGGATATCCCGTATCCATTTCTTCTTTCCTTTTTATTTTTTTGTTGTCCCAACTTTTCTCCATTTGTTTTGATTCCTTGATTCAGGTCGGATAGCCTCCTTCAGTATTTCTTGGAGTGCCGGTTTTGAGCTGGAGAATTCCCTCAGCTTCTGTATATCTGTAAAGGCCTTAATTCCTCCTTCATATCTAAAGGTTAATTTTGCTGGATAGTTAATTCTTGGCTGAAAATTTTTCTCTTTTAATAGTTTGAAGATTGGTCTCCACTCCCTCCTGGCTTGCACAGTTTCTGCTGACAAGTCTTGTGATAGCCTGATAGGTTTTCCTTTGAAAGTTATATTTTGTTTTTCCCTGGCAGCCTTGAGGATTTTTTCTTTGTCATTGGTTTTTGTCATCTTCAGAATAATGTGCCTTGGAGAAGATCTGCTAGGGTCTAGGTAGTTAGGGCTTCTGCATTCCTCTTGGATTTGGGGCTGTAATTCTTTCCACAGGTTAGGAAAATTTTCATCCACTATTTGTTTTAGTAGACTCTGAGAAGATTTCATCTCGCTTCCTTCTGGGACCCCTATTATTCTAATATTGTTCTTTCTGATGGAGTCAGAGAGTTCTTGTAGGGCTCTTTCATTTCTCTTGATTCTCCTTTCCCTTTCTTCTTCCCTCTGTGACATTTCCATGTTTGTATCTTCAATTTCACTCATCCTTTTCTCTAGCTGGTCAGGCCTGTTTCTTATGCTGGTCAGTTATTTTTTCAGCTCTCCCATGATGCCTTTAATCTCAAGGAGGTTCTTTTGGTTCTGCTCTATTTTCTCAATTTTATTGGTAAAGTACTCATTTTGCTCAGAAAATTTCTTATTGAGGTCATTTAACTGTGTCTGGGTACTTTGCTAGCATTGAGTGAGCTCTCTGAGTGTCTTGATTAATGCAGCCTTGAATTCTGTTTCACTTAGATTTGATTCCAAGTGTGCAAGGTCCTTTACTAAAGACTGCCCCTGATCTTCTGGAGGCGCTTTGGATTCTGAGGTGTACATTGTATTTGATGTGGTTCTTTTTGCTTTACGCATGAGTCTGTTTTTTCTCTGGGGGTTTGCCAATCAGATGGGCTTCTCTTTATTTTTTCTTTTGGGCTCAATTTTGGGAGAAGGATATTTTGGGAGAGGGTTGGGGGAAGCAGACAGCTTCTGTGTCCTGGGTCACTTCAGGTTGCTGTCTTAGCTGTTAGATAGCAGGGTAGTAAAGGTGTGGCCAGGGGTGGGGGCATGTGAGTAGGAGCTAGGGCATGCCTGAGACACAATAGCAGATTTCTCTTTCAGCAGGGGGGCTGGTGGTTCAGTGCGGGCGTTGCGCAGGAGCTCCAGTCTTTCTCTCCTTCGCCTGGCTGCCCATCCTTTAATCTTATCTGCAAGCCATGCCTGCAGGGCAGCACTTGGATGGGCTGGGTCTTGGCAGAGGCCCCGGTCGGCTGCACAGTCCGGCACGCAGGGAACGATACCACGGCAACCCGGTCGGCAGCTCAGCTGCATGTGTGGGCTGCAGCTCCCCAGAGGCCCGGCGGGCAGGACGCCAAAATCCCAGCTGCGTGCCCGCGAGTATGCAGCAGTGCGGCAACAGCTTGGCGGGCAGGGCGCCGAAAGCCTGTCCCGCGTGCAGCGCTTCAGCGGCCCGGTAGGCGGGGCACCTGGTAGGCGGTGTGCCCAAAGCCCGGGTTTGTGCACGCATTGGTGCCGCAGCGGCTCACTGGGCGGGGCGCCGAAAGCCCTGTGCGCACAGGCCGAAGCTTGGCAGCACCCGCTCTATGCTCCCAGCTCTGTTGAGACCCCTGGATTCATTCTAAGCACGTCCAATGCAGCTATGCCCACTCAAGCCCCAGCCCTCACTCCAAGAGCTCTGTCTTCAGAAGGCGCTCCCTCACAGTCAATCTCCTGCGTAAAGCAGGGGTGCTGAGCTGTTGTGGGCTGGTGCCCTGCTCTCACCCTGCCTGCCGGGAAGTGCAGCCGCCCTGCTCCACAGTCCCTGTTCCACTTTAGGCTCTGTGATCTGATTAGGGCACTGTGTGCTGTCCCTTGAGTTCGGATGTTAAATTGTCCACAGTCTTGTGGGGCTTCCACGCTCCCTAGGTCTCGGCTTTCATCTCGCCCTCGATCCAGCTCCACTTTGACCATAGTCTCCCAATCCCCCTTTGTTTTTGGCAGCACCTGGCCGCACTCTGAGTCTCTGTTCCCGAACCGCTGCTTCCCCTTCCCTCTCCCGCTCTCCCCTTTTTTCTCTAACCTTTGGGTGTTGTTCTGCGTTGTGTGGTTCTCTTAGTTGAGATTGCTTCTCAGGGTTTCCCTGTGGATTCCCCTCTGTTCACAAGGCCCTTCCCAGGTAGTTATCGGCGTTCTCCTCTCATGCCGCTATCTTTGATCTCTTGTCCCTTGAGTTCAGATGTTAAATTGTCCACAGTCTTGTGTGGCTTCCATGCTCCCTAGGTCTCGACTTCCAGCCCGCCCTCGATCCAGCTCCACTTTGACCGTAGTCCCCCAATCCCCTTTTGTTTTTGCCAGCCCTGGGCCACGCTCCAAGTCTCTGTCCCCGAACCGCTGCTTCCCCTTTCTTCTCCCGCTCTCCCCGTTTTTCTCTAACATTTGGGTGTTATTCTGCATTGTGTGGTTCTCTTAGTTGAGGTTGCTTCTCAGGGTTTCCCCTGTGGATTCCCCTCTGTTCACAAGTCCCTTCCCAGTCAGTTATTGGCATTCTCCTCTCATGCCGCCATCTTTTTTCTTTCCTCATATCTTTTTAAAAAAGATTTATTTTATTGTTTCTGACAGAGACACAGAGAGACAGAGATAGAGGAAAAAAGAGAGAATGGGGAGGACCCACAGCAGTCTCCACAACTGCACACAATCAGTTTTTGACATTGTTTTGTTTCACACAGGTGAGCGGGGGCCGCACAGCGTGGGAACTGGACATGGGAGGCACACCCCTTCGAGCCAGGGGCTGAACCAGAGGGTGATCACTGAACTGGGGGCCTCCCACATGGGAAGCACACCCAGTTCAGCATATGTGTCCACACATCCTGGGGCTGGGATTCAATCCTTAGTTCCTGGGGCTTCAAAATGAGCACTTAACTCACTGAGCCATCCCAGCTTCCCCCAATATCTTTTTAAATTTATTTATTTTATTACATTTATTATGATGACATTTATTGATAAAATCATATAGTTTTCAAGTGTGCAATTCAGTAATACATCATTTGTATATGCATTGTGTGTTCGCCACCCAAAGTCAAATCTCCTTCCATAAACATATATTTGAACCCCTTTACTCTTACTTACCCCTCTCTTCTCCCATAACTTAAAAAGAATGTGTTGTATTTGTATACCTGGCATCTTTTTCCAATTATTTTCATAAAAGAAAACCATTTACTTTTACGGAACCATGTCTCCTTTGTTTTTAACACATGAATTTTGAGTGAGGCTCCAAACCCAGAATGATGGATAAAATACATAATTAAGGCCAAGCTAGTTAATGTACCAAATTTTGGCCACAATAATTAGTTTGGGAATAATCATGCTACCCAAGCTCATACATTCCAAGGCAATCTCTGAACTTATGAGGGAGTTACTGAGATGGGAAGCTCTGTATATTTTATTGTGCTTTAATTTGTTAAGATCAAGCCTGATGCTACTGTAGACCACTCCCAAAGATGAGACTCTGATTCAATTTGAAGTCAATTGAAGAACAGAGCTGAGAGATGGAGATATTGTCCTGACTTCATACCATATCTGGATAGCATTCATTTTTTATATATTTTTTCTGTTACAAAAGACATTAAACTCATTTTTATTTTTGTATAAATTAGATTTTCTATCATTTTTAAAGAAAAATTTCTAACATATAACAATGTTATTTTTTGCTGTTGTTGAATATTTAATATGTGCAAATTATCTTTTAAAACTTCAAGAATGTTTTTATTTCTACTTATATTCAGCAGCCTAAGCCATTGTTTATGGCAAAGGCAGCCAGTAATATCAAATAGACCTACACTCTCAGAAGTCAATTCTATGTTCCATATGCCTGGTCATCCCAGTGTCGCCTTGAAGTTTATACAACCGTATTGTAGTCTGTGCATCTGGGTTTATTTGTGAAAATCAGATATTTCCTGATAACCAATTTATGTTGTTGGTTATCTAGAATCATGTAATTTACTGTTTTGAACAGGACTCTGGCCAATTGAGGAGGGAGAAGAAAGATTAAGTGTATAACAAGTTTTTAAGTAAAAATGTGTTGGTCTTATGGAGTTGTTATATATATATAGAGTTGTGTGTGTGTGTGTGTGTGTATATATATATATATATATATATATATATATATATATATATATATATATATATATAGAGAGAGAGAGAGAGAGAGAGAGAGAGAGAGAGAGCTACACAGGGAGACCAATACTATATATTTCTAAATTGAATAGCTTTGTATTAATGAGAAAAATAAAGAATTAACTGAAGAGAAGAACAATATAATTTAGCCATAAATTATTCCCAGGGCTTTTTTGGTGAGCCATAGTGTTATGTTATCAAGGTATAAAAGTGGCATTGATATGTATTCTCAGAATTCTACTCTCAAATATGTGTAACTAGTTGTGATAGGTAAAAATAAATGTTAGAAAAATCCTGATAATATTCTGAGACATATTTGGAATATGGTTAAGGAGTGTGACTGGGAGGACATCTTCTAAATCCTAAGATAATGCATGTGGTCATCCACATCCAGAGAGCCTATTTACAGTGTTCTAGGAATGTGTGGCAGACCTTATTAGCTCTTTATTTGTAACTAAAAACTCTTCATGCTGATTTCTTGCCAATTGGCAATATCTCCTTCAGCTCTTTACTTATGCAAGCAACCAATAGATTTTCTTTTTAGCAGGGGTTGGGGAAAATATTTTAAGATTTGTGTACTAATATAGTCTCTGTCACATATTTCCTTTTTTATCCGCAGCCCTTTATAAATATAAAAAATATTCCTACTTGTAAACTGTGCAAAAACAGGCCATGGGCTAGAATTATTTCTTGGTCTATGGTCAGTAAATCCGTACTATAGACTATGACATTTGGACTGAAGATAATGCAAGACAGCGACCCTCCAATATCAAGCATGGTAACCAGAAGATTTTCCAGGACTAATTAATAAACTTCCATGCCAGAATGACAAAGTAGAGCTTACCATTTATAACTTTATACATCACAGAAAAAAAATTAAACAGACTAGTTAGCATCATAAATAATAAGGAATTCTGGACTGGCTTCTCTACATTTATAAGATGACTATATGTTTTATTTCTTATTTTTACAATCTCATTTTAAAGATTACTCTTGCCTTATATATTCTTTGAAGTCAGAATATTTAGAAAAAAGGTAAAGGTGAAATAATACATTTAATATGGAATCAAAGGACTCTGCCACACCTCTACTCAAAGTGCAATTATACTTTAACTACTCTCATGCTTTTTAGTGACATACAACAAATTTTATTGTTGAGATAACACAGTATCTTTAAACCCATGAAGATATGATGTGGATCATAAATATTCAGTTAATTGTAGGTGAAACTCTTAACGAGAAGAACAGAGTTCAGAATATTTTCTGTCTTTTCCCTCTGTGGCTGGTGTGATAACAGGGTCCTTGAACAATGCACTCCTTCTGTCTCACCTGCCTTGAAGGCTCAGCAGAAGCTCAGAGATAAGGAATGTGAAGCAAGGGCATGTTAGTTTAGACCTGTGACCTTAACTGTGGGTCACAGCATAATCACTTGAAAATATTTTTTAATTTACTGGTTCATAGCCCTATCTTTTCTTTCTCTCCTCCCTCCCTGAGGAGAGAAATTTCTTTGCTGAGAAATTTGCATTTGATTGGTCTTAGTTGGGATTTTGGCAATGGTATTATTTATAAAGCTCTTCAGGTGAATTTAAAGGGTAGCTGGAGTTGAAACTCTTTATCCAGGAGAAGTGAGGCTAATATTTCAAACTAATTGGGTAACCAAATGCACTTTGATACCAAACTTCTTTGAGCTATATCACTCAGAATATGTATTTCTCAGCAATGACAATGAAGATTGTTATATAGTAGCTGTTTGCTCAGGCAAAATTTGAAGATTTAAAAAATTCTCTCTAAACAGGGTTTGAGATTAATTTTATAATTTTTTTTTAAAATATATTTTTGTACTCTAAGTCTTTTTTTTGTTTGTTTGTTTTTGTTCTTGACAGAGAGAGAGAGAGAGACAGAGAGAGAGACAGAGACAGAGAGAGAACCCCGCTCAGCACACAGGTCCACACGGGCTGTGGCTGGGACTCGATCCTCAGTCCCCGGGGCTGCAAAGTGAGCGCTCAACCCACTGAGCCATCCCGGCTTCCCCTAATTTTATAATCTTTGATGGTTGTAAAATGAAAGAAGTCTGCCATCCATTCCCTAACCACATTTCCTCTACCTGTCTTCTCATTCCACCCAAAACAGATAAGAGATGTTATGAATTTGCCTAATTCAAGAATAATAGTCATATAAGATTATCTCTCCTTTTTCTACAAAGTGTAGAAGTAAGGAGAGGACACAACCTCCTTCCACAAACCTGGAAAGGTAAAAATGATTGAAGAAGGTAATGCTCCAACTGCCACTGCCTAGGAAAGATGAAGGCAGGTAGCACAAACAAGTTATTCTTGGAACTTAGCACTGGTGAGGACATTCATTCTGGTCAAGTTTTCCTTCCCATCAACAGATATGTAAAGACCTTTAAGGAAGGGGGAAAATTCCTTTGCTCTTTCAAGTGATGTCAAGAGACTTAATACACTTTCCACCCTTTTGCTCTTTAGTTTACATATAAAATTCATGAAATAGAGAACACAGTTTGTTGTCCAAAATTACCCCATGTCTAGGGCCAAATCATCTGTAAATATGAAAAGGATAGAAAAGGGTGAAATGTAAAAATCAAGCAGTAATCCTATAAGAATTCAAGTCTCAGCTTCTACAAATATCTCTCTGTTTCCTCCCATCATTGACTTATGCTCTTCAACAGGCAGGGAAAAGAAGGGGAATTGTCATTTGTGGAGGTAAATCTCACATGAAAATGACTAGCTCCCTATTTTAGAATATATGTCTGTGCTTTGTCATTTAAACTTGAGGGTAAGATAATAACACGATGGGCAGTGTTTTGGAAATTACAGCCAGATTCTGGCATCAGAGGATATGGGGTTAATTCTGAGGGTCAAGGCAGGCTATTTTGTGTCTTCAAATCTTTAATGTAATAACCTTAGAGAAAGTGTCATATATTAAGTGCAAAGCTTCTGCATTAAAAAAACAAAAAACAAAAAAACAACTACTAGAGGATCCTTGGCAAAGGCATGTATTCCTAGGATGATGGTGGTCATGAATAACTGCAATCCATGAAGAAGCTATACTTCTTATGACAGGGTCCCAGTGAATTTAGTTATCTATTATTGTGTAACAAATCAGCCCCAAACTTAGTGGTTTAAAACAACAAGTATATATAATTTCTTAGGTCAGAAACTGAGGAGCAGCTTAGCTGTGTAGTTCTGGCTCATGGTCTCTCATGAGGTGTCAGTTAAACTGCTGACTGGGGCTGCATCATATGAAGGCTTGGCTGGGGCTGGTGGTTCTGCTCACCAGAGGGCTCTCACTAGCGTGGCTGTTGACTAAAGACCTCAGAGCCTCACCATGTGGGCTGTTCCACTGAGCCACCTAGTGTCTTCAAGACATGGCAGATGGCTTTCCACAGATAAAGCAAGACAGAGAAAGAAAGAGAGATGGGGAGAGAGAGAGAGAGAAATAGAGATAGAGAGATTATAGCTGTAATGTCTTCTGTAACCTATAACCTAATCTTGGAACTCACATACCATCACTTCTGCTGTTTCTATTGATCATGCAGACCAATCCTGGCAAAATGTGGGAAGTGACCACACAAGAGTGCTCAAACATTCAAGTTTTCCTTCATAGAATTTTGACCTGGGACTTTTTTTTTTTTATGACTTTCTATATTCACATAAGATGCTCACACTTTCCTGTAGCTTCTTGAATGTATGGAATAGAGTGATAATGGCTTTAATGTTCTTACCTCCTGATTCTATCATGTGTGCCACATTTTCTTACTTTTTAATTGGTTGGTTTTTCTCCTCTTGTGGGTCATATTTTCTTGTTTCTCTGCATGGCTGGTAACTTTCAATTGCATGCCAGACATTCTGATTTTTTTTCTTAATAGATGATAGATATTTTTGTATTACTACAATTATGAACTTTGTTCTAAAGCACAGTTACTTGCAATCAGTTTGGTCATCATTTGGTATTATTTGTAGAATTTGTTAGGAGAAATAATATTCCAGGCTTAGTATAGGGCTGATTCTTCCTACCACTAACATAAAATTATTATGAGTCCTCTCCCTGAGTTGTGTGGTTTTGCATGTTGACTGGATGCCATGTGAGTTTCATTGTTTGTTCTCCCCAATCACCTCAAGTGGTTCCTTCTCTATCCATGAGTAGTTTTCTCATAGTGTATGCACTGTTAGATACTCAATTGAAAAATTAAGGGGGACCCTCAGCACAATTCGTGAGCTTTTTTTTCAGTCTGTGCAGTTATTTCCTTTTGGCATATTTTAAACTCTAACCAGTCTTGGCTTCCCTGCATTCTCAAATCAATATCGTATCAGGGAGAAAGTTGGGCTCTGCCAGGGTTCCATCTCTACTCTGTGGCCTTGAAATTTTCTCTCGGTAGTAAGCTGGAGTAACTGTGGGGCTCATCTCGTTTGTTTTTCATCTTTCAGTGTTACTGCCCTTCATTGTCTGATGCCCAATGTATTTAAAACTATTGTTTCTTATATTTTGCTCATTTTTTTTTTCTTAAAAAAAAAATTTAAGCTTCTGTTACTTCAATCTTGGTTCAAAGCAGAAGTTTTATGGTAAGATTTTGACTGGGATTTCTCTGAATCCACACACCAGTTTTGTGAGAATTTACATCTTTTTTTAATAATAAATGTTTTAAAATTGAACTTTGAATATTGAAGTTTGAAGTGTTTGTTGAAGTGTTTATTCCTAAGTATTCTTTATTTTTGAGGATAATGTAAATTGTATCTTTTTATTTCAAAGTGTACTTTCTGTTTGTTTTGATTCTATAAAAATACATTGATTCCTAAACATTATTCTTATATCTAATAACTTTAGGAAACTCATTAATTCCAATAATTTAATTGTGGAATGATGCAGTTTCTATTTCACTTGCATGTGACAATTTTAGTTCTTCTATTCCAATAGTTGTCAAATGTCCCCAGTTCTAATATGCATCACTTTATCTGATTTTGTGATTGCAAAATTAAAATATCCTACATTTTTGCTATTCCAAAAATTTGGAGATAAAATTAGAGCTAATTTTTGCCAATTGGTTAGACCCAGGTATTTCAGTCATGAGCCTGTCTTGTCTGGTTAGATCATGCCTATGCTGTATGGGTTAGAAACAAAGATTCTGGATACTGAAGGATAAGAAAATGTGTGTGCAGGTGAAAAATATGTATCAAAAAATCAATAAGACAGAGTGCTCTAAGATTATGATTTACATCCCTATCTAATAAATTCTTATTATCTAGAAAACTGCCCTCTGGTTAATCAATAAACAACTCTATGATTAGATAGTGTTTTCTTTTCTGGCAACACCTTTCCTTCTATTTCTGTTTACCTTTCTTCCTGTCTGGTTTTAAGACACTGTTTCAGATGTATCCTTAGTCCTTTAATTGTGGTCTGCATATTTCTTCCCTATATTTATGCTGTCCTTAATGCGTAGGCATGGGTGCTCCTCTGGAGTCATCCTCACCCTCAGGTGAAAAAAACTTCTGCAGATTCAATCATATTCACCACTTCAGTAGCTCACAAACTAGACAACTAGACACAGGTTCCATCAATTATTGCCTTCCTTACATTAACAACAGTCTCCTTGCTTCTTCTTTGCCTCCCACTGTACTATCTATGCTTAGTACAGCAGCAAGATTGATTGTTTTATGTCTCAATACAGAAATAAGTTTAACATGTCATTTCCTTACTTAATGGCACATAGTACCTCCTTATTTCACTCAAGTTAAAATCAAAGTTTTGTTAATGGATCACAAGTTGTGATCCATTACCTGTTCTGTTACCTTTCTGACCTTCCTTGTTTTCCTGGCTCACTTCATACCAGTCACATCATCCTCTACATTCACTGAAAACACCAGGCATGTTCTTGCTTTACAGCTTGTGTTGCAGTTTTCCCTTCCTGGAAAATTCTTCACCCAATAATCCAGTTAGATAAGCCAGTGTTTGTTCAAGCCTTCCCTTCTAACAAAGGCCTATCCATGCTGACCTCTTTGATTAAAATCCTCCTGTAGCTGTCAGTAGTCTCCATTCACTGTTCACATTTTGTCTTCCCCAGAACTCTTATCACCTTCTAATGTTCTGTACCGCTCCTCCCCGGTGGTACATATTAATTTCATTAATGGACTAAATTCTTCATTCTTTTCATATACGGACTATTTGCAGTGCAACCCTGCACATTCTTACATTAAGAAGGGGAATATATTTCCTTTTTCTTAATCTAAATCTGACCATATAATTTTATTTAGTCAAGAGATGCTAAGAGTTGTGACTTAAGCAGAAGTTTGTAAAAGCACTCGCATGTTTCTCTTGTCTCTTGCCCTGCTGTCATGACAAGACATGTCCAAGCTAGCCTACTAGAGGCTGAGACACATGGAGCAGAGCCAGGTTGACCCAACTATTCTAGCTGAGTTTACTTTAAATTAATCGATCACAGCTCAACACTAGATACTGGAGTGACCCTTAATCACCTAGCCATAATCATAAGCTGAATATATACTTAACAATTTATGCCACTTAGGTTTTCTGTTTTGTTACACTGTATTATTCTGCTGTAATTTAAGTTTCAGAAGGGTGTAACTTATTATTAATTTTGTTTTGTTCTGTTTTGTGGTATATCTCAAGTACTTGGTACAGTGCGTATAGTAAATATATATTTGCTACATCATAAATAAAGTGAATACATGTATACATTCATTGCATTATTTACATATCCTAAAGGACAATTACAGTTAAATACTAATCATAGTGGCCAGGAGATGAAATGTACTGAATAAATACCTATATATGAACCTATACATAGAAAGGAATTTTCTCAATTATCTTGAAAAATGAATTAATTTTTAATCAAGCACACATCTTTCAATGATCTGTGTAAAAAGTGCTATGCACAAGGAGTAGGCCCTGAATAGCTAGCCAGTTACCCTATGTTGCTTTGGGAAATTTCTGAGATAATATGTACCATATATTCCCCATATGAAAAAATATATATATTTTTTAAATCAAGAAACCTCTTTTTCTTTCTTTCTTTCTTTTTTTTTATATTTTATTGTTAAATTTAATGGGGTGACATTGGTTGGTAACAATCACACAGTTTCCCAATGGACAACTCCACATCACATCACCTATGGATCGCATTATGTGCCCAGCTCCCAGAATCAGGTCCCCCTCCAACCCGATATATCTGGTGCCCACTCCCCCCTCCCCACACAACTCTCCCTCCCCTCTTCTCATCCATCTCAAGGTAAACACCAAACCATTGAGTGTGTCCATAATGCTGGTGCCCTCTCCAGCCTCCCCTCCCTCTCTCCCACCCCCCTCCTCCCCTTCCCTCAGGCAATCACCAAGTTATTGGGTGTGTCCACACGTCTCTGTGTCTTTGTAACTTTCAGTTTTATATTCCACCTACAAGTGAGGTCATATTTTTCCGGATTCTTTCATTCTGACTTATTTTGCTTAATAAGATGGTCTCTAGGTCCATCCATGTTGCCAGAAATGACTGTATTTCATCATTTCTTATCGCGGAGTAGTATTCCATTGTGTAAATGTACCACATCTTCTTTCTCCAGTCATCTATCGAAGGGCATTTTGGTTGTTTCCATGTTCTGGCCACTATGAACAGTGCTGCGATGAACATGCGGGTACAAACATCTTCAAAGATTAAGGTCTTCAGGTTATTTGGATAGATGCCCAGTAGTGGGATGGCTGGGTCATATGGTAATTCCATTCATAATTTTTTGAGGAATCTTCATACAGCCTTCCATAGTGGTTGTACCACTTTACATTCCCACCAGCAGTGTATGAGGGTTCCTTTTTGTCCACAGCCTCTCCAGCACTTGTTATCCCTTGTGTTGTTGATGATAGCCATTCTAACAGGTGTAAGATGGTATCTCATTG
>PVKE010044965.1:0-12798 GCA_004027555.1 Craseonycteris thonglongyai | reverse complement strand
GTGCCCTCTGTGATGTCATTTACTTATATAACAGCTGTTGAAAGTAAATAAGTATGTACAGTGTGTTGCTGTGTGAAAATGTGTATGAAAAAGATTATTAAAAAAGAAACATGGGGAAGCCGGGATGGCTCAGTGGGTTAAGCGCTCACTTTGCAGTGCTGGGGACCGAGGATCGAATCCCGGCCCCGGCCTTTGCGGACCCATATGCTGAACTGGGGAGTTCCCCCAGTTCAGTTCTCTCTCTGTCTCTGTCTCTCTGTATCTCTCTCTCTCTGTCAAAAACAATAAAAAATAAATAAAATAAGAAAAAAAAAAAAAAGAAGCATGGGGGATGCTGGGATAGTGCAGCAGGTTGGGTGCTTGCCTTGCAACCACGATGTATGGGGATTGAATCCCAAAGCCAGTCTGTGCAAACTCATATGCTGAACTGCAGCACCACTGGTAACCGCAGGGATGGCAGTGAAGGTTCTTGGTTTCCAAGCAGGAGGACCCCAGTTTGGTTCCCACCCCAAATGGCCCCACATCTACCTGTGTGGAATAAAACTATGTCACCATTAATGACGTACCACTGTGGAGACTGCTCTGGGTCCTTCTCTTTCTCTCTCTCTCCCCCTCACCTTCCCTCAAACAATACAATAAGTCTTAAAAAAAAAAAGAAAAAAAAAAGCATGAACCAATGTGAGGATGCTGGCATTATTGATTTTTAAAAAATGACTGTATACAGTATAAGAACTACTAGTTACATGTAGCTATTGAAATTTAAATATATTAAAATTAAAGTTCCTGGATCACATTAAGTGACAGAGGAGCTCATTACCCATCAGTGGCAGGTGGCTGCTCAAATGGACAGCACAGATGACAAAAATTTCCATCCCTGGAGTTCTTTTGGATAGCACTGATCCGTATATTGCTTTAATCCACTTTCTAATGAAATGTTAATTTGATAAAGAGACAACATTAGCATTATGAATAGTGATAGGAATCATTTACTGAGTGTTCCTACATGCTTGGCCCTGTTCCAAGTGCTTTTCTATGCATAACTTACTTTATGTGGATTCGTTATTATTCCTATTTTATATTTGAGGAAATTCTAAGCCTAACATTCCTTATATATAAAATTGGGATAATGAAAACTCTCTCATTAGGTTATTATAAGGATTAAATGGGATAATGCATAAAAACACTTAATTTGGGCCTAGGCACTAAATAAATATAAAATAAATGTAGCTATTATCTTAGCTTTCCTTATTGACTATGATTTATTCATAAGATACTATATCTTAATAGTAGATTAATATACTATAGGAGGGTTGTCTGGAAAAAAAAATTCAGCCATAAATGCCTCTATTTTTCATATTATATGGCTGGATACTTTCTGGACAGCCCTCTTATAGTAAGAATAGTACAAATATGCAACTAAAGAATATTTGCTGACTTTTGTTATTTTGGGCCTTTAGAAGTTTCCAGGTTGTAGTTTTGAGGTCTACACTTCATTTCTACATCAAATTACTGGAAAACTTTTATATTACTGGGTAAGACAGACCCATATCAATTATTTGATAAAACAAGAGTAGTGTTGCTTTAAGCAATTTGACTCTCTGATATCCATTAAAGGTTAGTAAGAAATAGCCCATAATTATTGGATGTAACCTTTGAATTCCAAATGTCTAACTATGGAGATGAGGTGATGAAATCTTAAATATATTTAAGAATTACTAAAAAAGAAAATCAACACAACAACTCTGCTTACCTAAAATGTACATTCACAAAGATTAAAAGGTCAAGGGCAAATAAGCTCTCACTATTTACTCTCAGACCATAACATGTAATTCTTTTTGTCACATAGAAAAAAATACAGCTAAGAGAACTATTTTGGTTGATGCTAAATATGCATGTTTAATCTTTAGCTGCATATGCTATCATTGTGGCTACATGTATTATAGCATCCTATTTTGTACATGTTAACCAGAAGGTCTTTTAATAGAATACTTGCTATCATAATTTCTACTAGCAAATTAAGATTATATCCTTACAAATATACCCATCCACTTCAACTCAGAAACAGGAAGCTGAATTTCAACAATTAAAAATATAACATAGCTTTATTTTTCTATTGTAAATTGTCTTTTAATAATGAAGGGCCAAAGATGCATATTTAACATCAACCAAAATATTTCTGTTATCTGCATTTTTTTGCTCTAAAGATGTGATAAGAAGAATGACATATTATGGCCTCAGAGTAAATAGTGAGACTCATTTTGCTCTTGGCCTTTTACTCTTCGTGGATGTATTTTTTAAGTTCACAGAGTTGTTCTGTTGATTCTCTTTTTGCTACTTTATTTCAGCTCAACAGAATGCCAGCTGTTGTGGGCTGATGAATCAGCACTTCCTGTCTGTGTGTTTAATCTTTTTCTTCTTGATGTAGCTTGAGCGTGAAATGTGCATGGAATAAGAATAGCAGTTCAAATGAAGGCATGCACACTGATAATTGACAAGGTCTGTGTGCTTAATTTGTGTGGCCCAAAGAGATGAAATGGAATGGGAAAACAAAAATTACGTTTGACATTACCTGGATTTGCTCAAAGGGTACTTCAAAGCTGAAAGACTCATTGTAGTAGGGGTTAAGGGTGTTCTTTTTAATGGTTGTCTTTTTCTTCTTCAGCCTCTTGCCATTCTGCATCAGATGAATCTTCACATAAGGATCTGAAAAACAGAAACAAAAACTTTAGATCAGAGACACATAGTTTAGATTATCATTTAGCTTATAAAAAGATGAAGTATTCCCAACAGGAAAATAATAGTACAGCATACATTTAGTATTTTTAACATTTCATATTTAATTGGAAGATTTGAAGTAACTGATGGGCCATACTTTTTGCCATGTTATCATCAATGTCTCTATTAATAGTTAAATTTAGGAGAAGAGAGCAGTGGTGTGTTGGTAAAGTAGCTCTCTGGGCAAAAAAAATTCTTGATATGCCAATGTCCAAGTTATTATAATAATACTCTTGGGTGGGGGGAGCCGGGATGGCTCGGAGGGTTGAGCACTTGCTTTGTAGCCCCGGGGACCGAGGATCGAATCCTAGCCCTGACCTGTATAGACCCATATGCTGAACTGGGCTGGGCCCCCAGTTTGGTTCTCACTGGGGCTAGCTTCCCAGGTGGGAGGCCCCCAGTTCAGTTCCCGACCTGTGCAGCCCCCGCTGACCTGTGTGGAATGAAACCATGTTACAACTGATGATGTACAACTATGGAGACTGCTCTGGGTCTGCCCCCTTCTCTCTTTCTGTTAAAAACAACAAAACTAAATCTTAAAAAAACCCAACAACTCTTGGGATAGCTGATTTCCAGCTACTAACAGTTTAACAATTGCTTACTAACTACTGGCTCTTTTGAGCTGGCAAAGAACTGGCTGCAGTGTGTCGTTATATCAGAGTAACTCTTGAAAGAGAGGGGACAGAGGAGCCATTTCATTCATTCATTTACTCATTAACTCAACCAAAGTTGGTTAGGCCTTAAGAATATAGTAGTGAACAAAACAGATAGTCCTTGTTTTCATGATGGAACTTCAGACTTGGGGGGTGGGGGTGGCATAGACAATTGGCTTGTGAATAAAAGACATGTTTTATGAAATTATAAGTTGAAAAGACTGCTCTGGAAGAAAGAGTAGAATAAAGATATGATAGAGACTACCAGCGTCAGTATAACAAGTCTAAGGTAGAAATGAAATTCTTAGATCACGCAGGCAAGGCCTCTCTGTGGAGGTAACAGTTAAACTGAGATATCAATGTTGAAGAGTGAGAAGAGGCTGTGTGTGTGGGGGTGGGTGGGAAGTGGGGTTGGGGGAGGGTGGTCAGACCCGGGAGCTGTGCCTAAGGTAGACTAGATACAGAAGAGATTCAAGGGTTCAGGGAAAAGAGAATAAACCATTCCACACAGAAGTAATGAGAGAAGCAGCAAAAAGACTCCCTTAGCAGTTTTCCCAAAGCCTCATTAGGTAACGGTAAAGTAATACGGAAGTCACTAGAGAGGTGAGTCGATTCCCATTTACAGTTCTCATTACTAATGGATGAATGACATACATTCAGGTCACCAAGAACTGGTGCCCAGGTTTAATAGAAAACTCTGTACTGTTTTCTTAACATTTTTCTGCTTCATATGTAATGCATGTTCATTAAAGAAAAAAAATACCAGAAAGCAATGATAAAAGACAGAGAGAAAGAGAGAGAAAGAGAGAGAGAGAGAGAGAGAGAGAGAGAGAGAGAGAGAGAGAGAGAGAGATTTAAATCATCTATGATTTTACTTCCTTAAAGTAACCACTGCTAAGCCTTCCAAAATTCATTCCTCTCTTTCAGAACAGGCAGAACTGGGAGAAACTTTACAGATAATCTAGTCTACCCACATATTTTCAGAAGACAAAACTGCAGACCAGAAAATGTTGTTTTGATCTCTTTTCTTCCTTATCCTCAGTAGACCATAACTCCTGAAGGATAGAAACTTGTTCTGCCATATTCACTAATTGAATTTTCTAAACAGTACCTGGTACTGTTCAATTTTTGTTGAATGCATAAGTGGAACTGTCACCAGGAAGGGTAATTTTCTATGGTTCCTGTCTTCTTGAAAGAAAGAATGCAGTCAAGAGATGGGAGTCAAGCAAGCAGCAGACAGTGAAGTTTATTAGCAAAGCAGGTACTCTGGGAGCATGGAGCGGGCTCCCCCGAGGGTGGGTGGCAGCCCAACATCTCTGGGACTCTGACCTTTTATCCTGTACACTGGGTGATCCTCCTCCTCCCTTGTTCCTGTTTTCTCCTTGCTTTGCACATCTTCTTTATCTTGGTGGGTTTGCATGAGCTCAAGTCTTTGTTTCAGCTATTTACTTTAGTGGATTCACAAGATGGTGATGGTGTCACTAGGTTACCTGTGGGAGACTCTTACTTCCTCCTCCTCCTGCTCATGTCTACCTTCCTATCTCCTCTATCAGAACTTCCTTAGGGCCTCATAATCTGAGTCATTTTACTCTCAGTCCTGTCTTCTCAGTGCCCCAAAACTCATATTACTTGGATTTATGTAGCTTTTTTTTTTTTTAATGCTCTATCCAGTCAGTGAGCTCCCAATGAATATTCTCATGAAAATGAAGAATATCTTTAAAAATAAGACCTAGAGATGAGAAACCAGCTGTGTCAACTAGCTTACTATTGGTCAGTTAAACTGTTGGTCAATTAAAAAAATTTTTACTGTTTAACTGTTGGTCAGTTAAAAAAAATATACTGGGATGCTGGGATAGCTGAATAGGTTGAGCGATTGCCTTGTAGCCACGAGATCCGGGGATTGAGTCTCGGCTCTGGCCCGTGCAGACCCATATGCTGAACTGGGGTGTGCCTCCCATGTGGAAGGCCCCTGGTTCAGTTTCCACCCTGTGTGGCCCCACGTCCACCTGTGTGAAGTGAAACCATGTCACAACTAATGATGTACAACAATGAAGACTGC
Source organism: Craseonycteris thonglongyai (assembly GCA_004027555.1). Classification (NCBI taxonomy): domain Eukaryota; kingdom Metazoa; phylum Chordata; class Mammalia; order Chiroptera; family Craseonycteridae; genus Craseonycteris; species Craseonycteris thonglongyai. The sequence goes on along the minus strand of PVKE010044965.1, from coordinate 7,311 downwards.
TCTGGGTCTTCCCCCTTCTCTCTTTCTCTCTGGCCCTCTTTCCCTCTCAAACAATAAAATAAATCTTAAAAAATTTTACTGTAAATAATTGCAGAGGAAGGGAAGATATGACCTTTTACTTTTTTAAATTTTATTCTTTTTTACTGACAGTCTATCTTGTTACTCACAGCTAAGCCTGATTTTTGGTTCAGAGACTTTGTTTGCTTATATTCAAATACTAACTACCCCCCAAACAATGTTATGCCTCACATGTTCGTGTGTTGAAACTTCAGCGTAACTAAGGCATAGGTTTTCTCAAGAGAAGCCCAATGACTGTTTATTTATTCATGGAACACAGTAAATGACAAGAAAATTCCTTGTGCATCTGCCATGTGAGTAAGCACATTAAAAACCCAAGATAATTTCAGATTTCAATATGTGCTGTGATGTGATGCAATTAATGCCGTGGGGAGAACAAGGTAATTGAGGAAGGGCCAAAAGCAAAGTCCTCACTGAGGAGGCCAGGCTTGAGCTAAGAACAGAATGACAGGAAGGAGGTAGTCATTTGAAGACGTGGCTGAGATTTACACCTCTTCTCACTTAACGACTGGCCTATTTAAGGATGCTTCAGACTTGTGAACGCTTCTCCAGTGTGGAGAATCCCCTTTCTCAGTCTGTGTGAGTTTTGGAAATTCCCTTCCTCAGTCTTTGTCTCATTCCACAGTCAGTTAGCATTCACTGTACAAAGTGTTCACCATCACGCAAGACTATATAAGTGTGGTGTCACTTGATACCTATTAAAAAATACATACCCTATGGCGTCACTACACACCACAAGACATCCACCTTTAAGCTCCTTGCTTATTGATCAAGTCGCTTAACAACCTAGTTGTAGGTATGGAACTTGGTCGTTAAGTGAGGCATGCTTGTGCACTTCCACGCGTTTGTGGAACAAAAAGAAGGCAAGGCGAGAGAGGTAGGTGGTGAGGTTAGAGAGGTCACTCTGCTGATCTGTGACCATTAGAAGCAAAATCTGCAATTCTTACAATGATTCAAGGTATTCTATCAGTTCACGATACTTAAAAGAGAGGACATAGCTCAGGTTAGGGCCTGTTATGAATATGTGGCTATTAGTCTTTGCCTTTGCAGATTCCTTCTGATACAGGTACAAAGGAAACTTACTTTGCAGGCAAAATTACCATCATAATAATCATGACCAAAGCTGGTGGTAACTCAGAGGTCTGATTCTTTTTTTCATCCAGCTTTATTGAGAAATAATTGACATAATATTATGTAAATTTAAGGGTACAGTGCAATGATTTGATATACATATGCATTGTGAAGTAATTACCACCTAAGGTTATTTAACACATCCATCTGTCACATAATTACAATTTTTAAACTTTTTTGGTGAGAACATTTAAGCTCCACTCTCTTAATAGCTTTTAAGTATAAAACATAGCATTGTCAACTGTAGTCACTAGGCTAAACATTACATCCCCAGATCTTATTCATCTTATAACTGGACATTTGTGCTCTTTGACCAGCATCTCATTTCCTTCATGCTCTCATTGCCTGGCAACTACCGTTCTACTTCCTTCTTCTGAGTTTGGCTTTTTCATAGATTCCACATATAAGAGGCAGCATTTGTCTTTCTGTGTCTAGCTCATTTTACTCAGCACAATGTCCCCCAGTTCATTCATGTTCTTGCAAATAGCAGGATCTCATTTTTTGTGGTTGCCTAATATTCTAGTGTGTGTGTATAAAATATACCACATTCTCTTCATCCACTTATTCGTGGCTAGACATGGGTTGTTTTCCTCTCTTGGCTATTGTGGATAGTGCCGCTGTGAACATGGGGACTGCAAATATCTCTTCCAGAAAGTGATTTCATTTCTTTGGATGAATACCCAGAAGTCGAATGGCTGGATCATATGGTAGTTATATTTTTAATTTTTGAGGAACCTTCATACCGTTTTCCTTAGTGGCTGCACCGATTTATATTCCCAGTAACAGTGCACAAGGGTTTCCTTTTCTCTTCATCCAGATAGCAAGAGCTATCTCTTATCTTTTTGATGATAGCTAGTCATCTTTTTGATGATGGCTAGTCTAATAGGCATAGGTGATATCTCATTATGGCTATGATTTACAGTTTCTTTATGATTAGTGATTTTCAGAATCTTTTCATGTATTTGTATGTCTTTTCTAAAAAAGTATTTGGATCCTCTGCCCATTTTTAATTGAATTATTTGGGTTTGGGTTGTTTTCCTCCATCCCTCCCTCCTGCCATTCCTCCCTTCCTTCATGCCTTCCTATTTCTCTCCTTTTTTTCCCATCTCTCCCTCCCTTCCTCCCTCCTTTCTTTTTTCTTTTCCCTCCCTCCCTTCCTTCCTTCCTTCCTTCTTTCCTTCCTTCCTTCCTTCCTTCCTTCTTTCTTTTTTTGTATTGAGATGTGTAAGTTTCTTATATATTTTGGACATTAACTCCTTATCTGATGTACGGTGTGCAATTATTTTCTCCCATTCCATAGGTTGTCAGAGGTCTTGCTCTTCATCACCTTCTGTGCCTGGATAAGTCTTGGCTGTCTGAGCCTGCTACGTTATGCACCCGAGGTGGGCATATATGAGTATCTTCTCGGTCCAGGTGTCTGAAGTATTTGATTGCTTCTCCATTTTCTCCATTTGCCTCCAGTCCTTGATTGGCTTGATTTCCTAAGTGTCCTCTGGTTATTTCATTGCACTGAAGTTTTGTCCTGAATTCTGCTTTCTTTGGAGATGGCCCCAATCCTTTGATTAGCTCATTAGTAATTTCTTCTGGGATATAGACCTTGCTCCTATCTCCTTAACTATGGCTGACTCTTCTAAATGGAAATAAATCCACCCAAGTCATTCTGATGCACATAGGATCACTTCTCTTGCAAAGTAGGACTCTGTATAATTAAATTTGTTTTGTTTTAAGGGCTATTTCAGACAGCAAATCTGGGGATGCTGAAGTGGCCCATCTGGGTTCAAGGATTGAATCCCGGCACTGGCCCATGTGGACCCATAAGCTGAACTGGGGTGTGCTCCCAGTTCAATTCTTACTGAGGTGAGCTCCATGCGGGAGGCCCCTGGCCCAGTTCCTGCTCTGCGCAGACCCACATCCACCTGTGGAATGGAACTATGTAGAAATCCAATGATATGCAAATATGGTGACTGCTCTGGGCCCTTCCCCTTCTCTCTGTCTCTTTCTTTCTTTGTCAAAAACAATAAAAATAAATCTTTGAAAAAAAAATAAAGCAAATGCTTATCAACTCAGAGTTTCTTGGGCCTTGCATAAAGGACATAACTTTATGGAAATGGCAAAACAGGCTGTCATGAGACTCATTAATGTTGCTTTTACTTTTCCTGAATACAACTGTTGGACACCCTATGTGGCATCTAAACTTAAAGCATGTAAATAGCATGAGGAAATATGCAAGCTACAAAATTAGGCTACTGTCCTCAGGGAATCCATATCTCTATGGCTGCACAAATTCCTCCGGTTTCTGAAAGGCGCACTTATAAACCTCTTCATCATTGAAATACTGACAACCCTTCTGTAACACCATGTAGATAAACTCTGTTGCCATTGAAGCAAGTGCAAGACTTGGGACACTTTGCTTCTAATATTTGTTTCATTTATCTTAAAAAAAAAAGGAAGGCCCGTTTGTTTTTCTAACTTTGGTAGAAAGGGAGGTCTCTTTTCTGATGTCTGTCTAGTCTTTAATAGCATATGATTGTAACTTTTCACTTCTGGAAAATGATGGACTGGAATCAGAAAGAAGGTTCTTCATTCTGAGTAATAAACTGCAGGTACAACGAGTGCAGATTTACCACCTCATTTTGGATGATTTTCAGGTCTATCACTTGGTTTTATTATCGGTGTGGCAGTTACCTTTCAATAACCATTTGTCAGGCTTTCTTTTTACATGAGATTAGCTTACCTGGACTTTATCTCTTTTCTGTCATAATAGCTGTATGACTTGGGTTTTTTTCAGGATACTGCAATGAAATCACCCTCAAACTTTTATATGTTGATTATTTTTTTTTTTAAATATATAACATTGGGGGTGTTGTTCCTAACATTCATGATGATGGCAGGTGAATAACAGCTCCCCTAAAAGACACCCATACTCTAATCCTCAAACCTGTGAATACATTTAACTTATATGACAAAAGGGACTTTGCAAATGTGATTAAGGTTAAAGATGCTTTAAATTCAATGTATTGGGGTGTTATTGGTTAGTAAAATCATATAGGTTTCAGGTGCACAATTCTATACTACATCATCAGTGTGTACTCACCACCCAGAGTCAGTTCTCCTTCCATCACTATATAAATATTTGATTCCCCCTCCCTCCTCCACCACCTTCCTACCCGCTAATCCTTTGGTAATAACTAAACTGTTGTCTGTGTCCAAAAGATCTTGAGATGAGAAGATTATCCTAGATCATCAAAGAGGGCCTGATCTAATCATGTGAGTCCTTAAAAACAGAGACCCTTGGGGATACCAGGATAGCTCAACAGGTTGAGCACTTGCCTTGCAGCCACGAGGTCCAGGGATCGAATCCTAGCCCCAGGCTGTGCAAAACCCACATGCTAAACTGCGGTGCCACCTCCCATGTGGGAAGCCCTCAGTTCAGTTCCTGCCTTGTGGGGCCCCACATCCACCTGTGTGGAATGAAACCATGTCACAACTAATGATGTACAACTATGGAGACTGCTTTGGGCCCTTCCCCTTCTCTCTGTCTCTCTCTTTCTCACCTTCTCTCAAAACAATAAAATTAATCTTAAAACAATAAAAATAGAGAACCTTTCCTGGCTTTGGTCAGAAAGAGATGTGACAGTAGTTTATAGAAGAAGGGTCAGAGACATGCTACATGGCTGGCTTTGAGGATGAAGGAGGCAGGCCACAAGCTAAAGAATGCTACAGAATGCAGGTGGCCTCAAGGAATTGGAAATGGTAGGAGATAGCTTCTTACCTGGAACCTCCAGAAAACAATGCAATTCTGCTGGGGGAAACCTTAATTTTAGCTCAGTGATACCTGTGTCAGACTTCTAATATAAGATAAATGTGCTGTTTTTAAAACCAAGTTCATGGTACTTTGTCATGGCAACAATAGAAAACTAATTCAATAACCAAATTTGAAGAGGATTCTTTTGTTTATGTAGCAAGGTTTGGGGATGATAATTAAACTTAAATAGGTCTAGAAAATGATCTTTTGGAAATAATTTATATTCTCTTCAATTTTCTAAAAATGACTTTTTAGTTTTTCAAGTAAAAACCTTCAAGTAGTTGATCTTTTTAATTAAAAAAATGTTAACTAGAGCATACAATCAGAAGAGAATAGTTATATACAGACGTTTTAGGATTCATGGTAAAATTAGTAAAAAAGGATGAAATGTTAGCTGAAAATAATTTGTAAAGTAAGATCCATTATAAGGTTTAATGTAATAATATTCCTTTATATTTGTAGAGTACTTTAAAGTTATAAATGTTTAAAAATTTTTTATCCCCTCCAATCTTTACAACAATCCCAGTGAGGAAACTGGGGCTCAGAAAGGCTCATTTTCTTCCCTGCAAGCATTCAAATCAGGGTCTTCTGACTCTGGATCTGTTGCTCTTATGATTTGTTTGGGGAAACAATTTATTGTAGAGTTCACAAGTACAGACTTTGGAGCCAGACTAACTAGAATCTTGGGTCTGCTACCAGCTTTGTGGCTATGGAAAAGTTACTCAACCTTCTTATGTCATAGTTCCCTTTGACTTAAATTGGTGAGAATGATAATACCAGGTTCACAGAGTTGTGAAGATTAAATTGATAACTACATGAAAAGTGCGTTGGAGTGTGCCTGGCACATATTATTATTAAGTATTATCATAGCTTTGTGAAAGGGCTGACATCTCAGTCAACATCTACATATCAGATTTTCTTCTAACTCATTTTCCTGAGTTGGTGCCCACCATTAGCACATGGGAAAACATCTTTCCATTTCTTGCAGAACTAAGCCAAGCTACCCCCAAGTGCCAAATTCATGTCTGAAATGAAATATATCTACTCTAAGCAACTTGTTCGTTAATGAACAATTTAATGAAGAATTTAATCATGTATGAGATGAAAGAAAAAGGCAGCGTGTCTTTCATTATGTATGCATATGTGTATGAAGTGGTCTTGGGATGTGAGATGGGAAACTAATTCAACATCTTGTGCAGTTTTCTCCTGCTTCTGAAGTCAATAGATCAAAGTACACAGAACTGAAAAGTGTAAACTTATTACTGAGGCTCTAGGATAGTGTAAGTCAAAGTGTGATTTATTGAGCTTTCTTTCCAGTTCGATATATCACACAAAGCTAAAGTCAGCTAATGTTGACACACTTGGGCAAATTCTACATGAAGCAACTATTTTCCTTATGCTGCTTAAAATGAGGAAACTAAGAAAAGAAAGTCCTTAGCTTTGACCTTGAATGCTGCAGTTGGTAATAAGGTCACACCCATTGGTTGTTGAAGAAGGGTACTATCTAAACTTCTTCACTTATTTTCTGTTAATTCCGTTCTATCATGAGAAATTTTTAGCCTGTTTCTTTCTTCTAGTTTCCACCAAGCCTTAGAACTCCTCCTTTCTTTTTTTACTCTTTCCTATCCAAAGTGAGGAATAGGAAACCATTGTATTAAAGCTGCAGTGAGGTGATTTGCTGAGTCATTTATTGTACATCACCACCAAGTCAGTAAGACTTGGAAGCATTGACTAATGCTATGTGAAAGAAGGATCCCAGGGCCCCAGGGCAATGACCAGATGAATGCTTTGATCATAATGGCCATTTGCAGGGATCAGGATATATACCTCATCTGACTGGTGTTGTGATTACTTGGTCAGCTCCAGCTTAGGAGCAACTCTGAAGGTAGAAGGGCTATTACACAGCTCTGCTGGTAGGGCAGCTCCTTCTGAATATGAGCCATAAATTGGATAGCCTATGGTCTGGTGTCAGCCTTTGTGTTTATTTTGTCCCTATTCAGCCATTAGTTTTGAGTGGAAATCCTCTGACATTAATCTCTCATATTAATTGATAGGAGTTTTCTTTCTGAAGGGTTTCTTCCAACAAACAATTTCTAGAAGGCTGGTTTAGCCTGATTCTCCAATATCTAGCTCTAGATAGAATGAGCCATTACCCACACATTGTCCTGCATCCAATCTCACTCACCTGCATCAGATATTACCTGTATACAACAAAACTCATCTTCTTTTGGTCAAGAAGTAAGAAGAGTGATTATCTACCGTATCTATCTATCTATCTATCTATCTATCTATCTATC
>PVKE010044964.1:0-12826 GCA_004027555.1 Craseonycteris thonglongyai | reverse complement strand
GCATGAGTCTGTTTTCCCTCTGGGGGTTTGCCTATCAGATGGGCTTCTCTTTATTTTTTCTTTTGGACTCAGTTGTGGGAGAAGGAGATTTTGGGAGAGGTTTGGGGGAAGCAGACAGCTTCTGTGTCCTGGGGCACTTCAGGTTGCTGTCTTAGCTGTTAGATAGCAGGGTAGTAAAGGTGTGGCCAGGGGTGGGGGCATGTGTATAGGAGCTAGGGCAGGCCTGAGACACAATAACAGATTCCTCTTTCAGCAGGGGGGCTGGTGGTTCAGTGGGGGTGGGGCGCAGGAGCTCTGGTCTTTCCTCCTCCTGGCTGCCCCTCCTTCAATTGTATCTGTAAGCCATGCCCGCAGGGCAGAACTTGGATGGGCTGGGGCTTGGCAGAGGCCCTGGTCGGCCGCGCAGTCCCGCGCACAGGCAATGACACCGCGGAGACCCGGCAGGCAGCCCAGTTGTGCACGCGGTCCGCAACTCCCCAGAGGCCCCGTGGGCGGGATGCCAAAAGCCCAGCTGCGCACTCGCGAGCAGGCAGCAGCGCTGCCGCGGCCCGGTGGGCAGGGCGCCGAAAGCCGGTCTCGCGCACAGGCCGAGGTGCTGCGGCGGCCTGACGAGCAGGGTGCCAAAAGCCCTGTAGCGCACCGGCGAGCAGGCAGAGGCGCTGCGGGGCGGCCCGGTGGGCGGGGCACCGAAAGCCCAGTTTTGCGCTGGCAGCGGCGCCGCGGAGGCCCGGTGGGTGGGGCGCCGAAAGCCCTGCGCGCACAGGCCGTAGCTCGGGCGGCAGCCGCTCTATGCTCCCGGCTCTGTTGAGACCGCCGGATTCACTCCAAGCACGTCCAATGCAGCTATGCCCACTCAAGCCCCAGCCCTCACTCCAAGAGCCCTGTCCTCAGAAGGCGCTCCCTCACAGTCAATCTCCTCTGTAAACCAGGGGTGCTGAGCTGTTGTGGGCTGGTGCCCTGCTCTTACCCCGCCCGCCGGGAAGTGCCGCCGCCCTGCTCCACAGTCCCTGTTCCACTTTAGGCTCTGTGATCTGATTAGGGCACTGCGTGCTGTCCCTTGAGTTCGGATGTTAAATTGTCCACAGTCTTGTGGGGCTTCCACGCTCCCTAGGTCTCGGCTTCCAACCCGCCCTCCATCCAGCTCCACTTTGACCATAGTCCCCCAATCCCCCTTTGTTTTTGCCAGCCCAGGCCGCGCTCTGAGTCTCTGTCCCCGAACCGCTGCTTCCCTTGTCCTCTCCCACTCTCCCCTTTTTTCTCTAACCTTTGGGTGTTGTTCTGCGTTGTGTGGTTCTCTTAGTTGAGGTTTCTTCTCAGGGTTTCCCCTGTGGATTCCCCTCTGTTCACAAGGCCCTTCCCAGGCAGTTATCAGCGTTCTCCTCTCATGCCACCATCTTGGATCTCCCTAAGTTTCTTAAGCATTTGTATAACCAGTGTTTCAAAGTCTGTCTTGGGTAGGTTGGTTACCTCTATTTCATTTAGTTCTTTTTCTGGAGTTTTCTCTTGTTCTTTTACTTGGGCCATGTTTCTTTGTTTTCTCATTCTGGCTGCCTCTCTGCGTTTGCTTCTATGTGTTAGGTAGACCTCCTTTTCTCTTAGTCACATGTAGTAGGTATTCTATATGGTCAGTGTTATAGTCTCTTTGATCACCTGTGCATGTGTTCTGGGAGAGTTGGTTGTGGTTGAGCCTTAATTGCTTTGCTTTCCACATGCCAGTGTGTGGGATTGACTCTCAGGCTGGCTGACTGTGAGGATTGGCTATGACTACAGTGCATGAGCTGGTGTGTGGGGGTCCCCTTCAGAGAGGGATTCACTTGAGTGAGCTCTTGTCCCTGTTGATACCACCCTTCAAGTTTGCTGCTTGTGGCCTAATCAGGTAGTGCTCATGTGGTCTGAGGTTGGCCTCTTGGTGTGTTGTTTCTTGTGCCTCTTAAGAGGGGTGTCCATGCAGGTCAATTTCAGCCTTTCCTCTGACTGGCTGGGGACTACCTGGTAGGAGCTACAAAGCTATATGCAATTAGTTGCTGCCTGTGTTGAACCTAAAGGCATGTGGAGGTGGCCTCACTGTTAAGCAAGTCAGCTGCCAGTAGTGTCAAGCCTGGACACCTTAGCAAAAGTTTCAGAGCTCCCTCATCCCCTTATGCCACCCTGCCAGGCCTGTTGACACCTGCTGGCTTCCCATAGCCTCAGAAGCTGAAAGAGCCTCCTTAAATGTGCAGCTCAGGTTGCTTGACTTGATGTTGCCAGTGCCCCCAGTGATGTCTCCTGAGTGGGATGGGGTGGTATCCCATGGAATCATGAGGTGTGGCAGGTGATTTTTACAAAGTTAATACATGTTTAGTTCTTGTGCCAGTACTGATCCTGTGGCCGCTCTGCAAAAATGCCCTAAAACATCATTCTCCTCAGGCTTGCGGGACTCTGGGGGCCTCCCAGAAAGGATGCAGTCTGATCAGGGGCTAATTGACCAACACCAAAAATTTCCCTGGCCACCATTGCTGTACAAGCCTTGTACAACTTGCAGGTGCTGAGGGTGACCCAGGTGATGCCACACTAGCAGGGTGGGGTTCAAGGGAGTCTCCAAGGTGGTGCTCACATGCATGGATTTTATCAGATCAATGCTATCAGATTTGTCCCTATGGGGAAAGGTCCAACACAGAAAAGATGTCACCCTCCTGTAGGTTACATGTGAGGCAGACTCCATGCAAAAATAGTGGTGGCTGTACCCCTCAGCCCTTGCCCTGAAGCAATACAACTTAGATTTTTCCTGTATGTTTCTAACACCTCTCAAGTTGCTGCCCCTCTGTTGGAGTCCAGGGTGAGTACCAAAAGCAAGTGAGTCATTGTGTGGTCCCTTTAAGAGGACATCTGTGTCTCTGGGTGCCTTCTATCTTACCAGGACAAACAAATGGGCTTCTTGTTGATTTTCACTGCTAGATGTTGGGACTCTTCTTGCCAGCACAGGACCCTCAGGCTAGGGTCCCTTGATTTTCTGGCTGGACTTCTGCTGCCAAGGTATCAATCCTAATGTTCAACTACTACCTGTGGGTTTGAGGTCAGCTCATTTTGTGCCTCTGTTCCTCCAATCAGTCTTTATGTGGCCTCATCTTTATATCCCTAATTATAGGGGTTCTGTTAAGCTAATCTTCAGATAATTCTTGAAGTTGATTGTTCTATAATTTTATGTGATCCTGAGGTGTGGCAGGCATAGCATTTAAATGTTCTTCCATCTTGGACCTTCTCTTCATTGCATTATTGTTTTAATAAAATTTAACTAGATTTCAACTCCATGAAGATTTTAGTTAGAAGTTTTCTGTTTTATCTTTACTAAAATTAGTCTGTTTTGATAATTACATGGTTCATTACAAAGAAGACAAGCTTTGTTTGATTGCTGCACAGTTTTTCTTGTTTTTATTTATTTGTTTTTATATTCAGTGCATTTAAAGGGAACTTTATTACCCTGATGTTCTCAGTTACCTAGTGAATTAGCATGCAGTTTGTTTTCTAAGGCTTATTGGTTATTTTCTATAAATACAGTCATTAGAATATAGCCTCTGCTACTTAATTGGGTGGAAATTGTATTCCTGGTAATTTTACAGTCTAAAAATTACATTTTAATGTAACTTGTAATGTTTTCCTGTTTTGTCCAGGAGGGGGAAAGTAAAATTACTAGGTATAAGCTGTTCTACTAAGAGGAAAAAGCTGTTCTAAAACCCTGAAACAGCTGGTAAATGAACTTGTAAAATTTCAAGGGAATCAAAAATATCATTGTTATACCACAGGGCTAAGTAACAGAAACATCCTCAAGGTCTAGGTTATGGGACAGGATTTCCCAGATTACAAAAAAAAAAAACAAAAGAAATTTTATTTATCTGATATTTATAAAATCAGTATAGAAATTTTGATGCTACATTGTATGCAGGTAAATGATGTTTGAAAGAGTAACTTTGAAGCAAATTGAATGTTTCAGGAAAGAGCAAAAGACCCAATCAAGTATTTTTAACAATATTTTTAAAGGTTATGTTTTATTATATTCAAATTCATTAAATCATATATTTTGTTTATATCTTCACGTATGATATAATATATTTTATATACAGTGATACCTTGAAATTCAAACACCCCAAAATGGAAACAACTTGGAATTTGAATGAAAAAAATCAAGCAAATTCTGCCTCAGAGTCTGAACACTGCCTTGGAATCTGAACGCCAACATGTTTGTGTGGGACTTATTGACTGTACAGCCCATAGCTTTATCTGAATGTTTACTCGTCTTGGAATTTGGACGATTTGGAACTTGAACAGGGTTCTGGGATGGATTAAGTTTGAATTCCAAGGCATCACTGTACTAACTCTTAAAAAATGAGATGACTATATCTCTTAGTCACTTGGGACAAATTAGTTGTCTATAAAGAATATGTCTGTAATCTAAAAGAGTATGAAATCAATCTATGTTCCACTGAACTTTGCACTATAGCAGATGACATCTAGAGTGAGTTCCAGTTTATTATACACTTGTGCAATAATAAATATATCAAATAATCATTACTACTACTATGTATTTTAGGTTTGGATGAATATAAATTAAGCTTATTGAAATAGTAGAGGAGGGGATGCTGGGATGGCTCAGCAGGTTGAGTGCTTGTCTTGTAGCTCTGAGTTCTAATTGAATCCCAGACTTGGCCTGTGTGGACCCATATGCTGAACTGGGTGTGGCCCTGGTTCAGTTCTCCCCAGGGCAAGATTCCAATGTGGGAGGCTCCTGGTTGGCCCCCAGCTTGCTGGGGCATGCCTCCCATGTGGGAGGCCCCTGGCCTGGTTTCTACCCTGTACAGCATCTCCCCTCCCCCATCTGTGTGGAATGAAACTATGTTGAAAACTAATGAGATACAACTATGGAGACTGCTCTAGGCCTTCTCCTTCTCTCATTCTCTGTGTCTCTCTCTGTCAAAAACAATAAAATCTTAAAAAAATAGTAGTAGAGGACTCACTGACTTTGCATTAATTGGTTCTTAGATTAGATATCTTCTATAACTTTATGTTCACATACATTGTTTTCTCTGCACTTATCTACACATGATTGATATCTGGTCTTTTCTGATGGCGAGCTATTAATAGTATTGTAAGCATTGAGTTAATTAACTCACACTCCCCAGTCATAAGTTTACTGTAAAGGAGAGACCTGACTCTACAGAATTCCCTGAATGGTATTTATAGCATGTGTAGAGGTTTCTACTTTTGACTAGCTACCATCCTGGACTGACAAGATGGGATTTCAAGTTTACATATATTTCTGTGTGTGTATGTATGTATGTGTACCTTTGTGTATTTTCTGGTGGAGTGTCAATATGATAAGTAGCTATTTAAAAAACATTCCTTCTATTATGTAACTAATCCTTGAACACAAGCACATTTTCAGAAATCTAATGAATAAATGATAGTGTGCCACAGCAGTATCAAGTGGCTTTCTTCCTTTCTTTTTTTTTAAAGATTTGTTTTTATTGTTTTTGACAGAGAGAGATACAGAGACAGAGACAGAGAGAAGGGGGAGGGCCCCGAACAGTCTCCATAGTTGCACATCATTGGTTTTTCCACATAGTTTCATTCCACAGGTGGGCAGGGCTGCACAGGGCAGGAACTGGGCCGGGGTCTTGACCCGGTGAGAACTGAACTGGGGGCACTCCCCAGTTTAGCATGTGGGTCCGCGTGGGCTGAGGCCGGGATTCAATCCTCGGTCCCCGGGGCTGCAAAGTGAGTGCTAAACCCACTGAGCCATCCCGGCTTCCCCATCAAGTGGCTTTCTTATGGGAAACTGACATGTTAAACAGACCCAAGCAACAAGAAAATTAGTTATTCATTTAATAGATTTATCCTGAGTGGCAGATAAGCATTTTGTGCTGTTGTGATTAGATAAGTACAAGAAGAAAGATTACCTTTTATTTTCTTAAAATTTTAGAGATTTAGCTGTATTTGATGAATCTGAACTTGACTGATTTTTTAAAACTATAAGCACTCACTTATAACAGAATAGAGTAATATTGTCCAGTTTTCTTTATGATGAAAACTATGAAGACTAAACCTAATAGGATTGTTATGGGACAGGCCTGATAAAAAGGCACTCAATAAATGCTTGTTGAATGAACAAGCACGCCTACAGCCACCAAGCTTGTTCAGTCACTGTAACTCAACATTCTCTAGAAGGTGTCAAACTCACATGCCATGGACTTCATTATGTTCTTCTCTAGAAGTAGTCTTTACTGTGGCTAATTTAATTAGTATATCATATTACTCCATTATAATTTTAGGATCTGTACTAATTTGGTCAGGGAGTGACATAAATCTATGTTAGCTCAAACCATGAGGAAAAAATTCCAAGTTGATTTAAAGCATAATTTTGATCTCTAAAGGAAATTTGGCCTTTTTGCATCACCTCACTCCAGCCCTTCAACTACCCCTAAGGGGAGTCCAGGATCCTAATTGTGCTTATAGTGGGTGGAGTTTTCCAAGAGGTTGAGGATGACTCCTATCCACACAACCTAAAGGTACATGCACTTGAGGGGTTGTGTTATAGAATACATGACAAGTTTTGGTTAGATTCTTGTATAGACTTACATGGTAGAATAAAAAACTGTCTTCATGGCAGTCTAAATTATATTGGGTATTTGGGTCCAAATTTTAGATGTAAACAAGGTTTTATTTTAAAGATTTCACAGAAAGGCAGGATTATTGGACCTAATCAAGATTTCAATATTATTGGGCTCCTTGGTCAAGTAGCATTCTAATTTCACCTTTAACTCAATACCATTCCCTATAATACAAAAATCTAGAAAGATATTTAACTACTTGAGAAATATTATAATCATAAAATACCTATTTCCATATCTAATAATAATAATTAATATTAATGTAATACTTCAAACACTATAAGTGTTTTACATGGCATACATAATCTTTAGAACAACCTTATAAAGTTAACATTATTATTCCTGTTTTATAGATGTGAAAACTGAGGCTCATAAAAGTACCTGCCAATATTTCCCCATCTTAGTAAATGACATCACCATTTATCCACTTACTTAAGCCAGAAATCCTACGGCTAAACTCAAATACTCACTTTTCCTCACCCTGCCTCCCATTTATCACGAAGTCCTGGTGATTTTATCACCAATAGATTTTTTTGATTTTGGTCTCTTTGCTTTACCTTTGTTAGACCATCATGACCTTATGCCCACATTATTGGAACAGACTTCTCACTGGTTCTCCTCACTTCAATGCTTGCTTTTCTCCAATCCATTTTCTACTGGCAGCAAAAGTGGTCTTAAAATGCAAATGAAATCACGTCATTACTTTGCTTAAAATCCCTCTGTGGCTTCCCATAACAGTGCAATAACATCCAAACTCTGTATCAGAGCCTACAGTTCCTGCATTCTTTGGTCCCTATTTATGTCCCCAATAACACTCAGTTCCTGACTCACCATCTTCTAGTCACATTGGTCGTCTTCCAGTTCTTTGAATGTGCCAAGCATGTTTCTACCTCATGGTCACAGCATAAGATCTCTTGTCTGAATGAAACGTTCCTCTCCCAGCTTGCCACATAGCTAATTCCTTCTATCCTTTCAGGTTTCATTCTTAAATAATACCTCTCCACAAAGACCTGCTCTAACCTAACTACTTATTTCCCCCATTCTTAGTCTTGACCTTACCCTTCTTTGTTCCTTTTGTAACATAAATTATCTCATCATTTTATTCATGTGTTTCCTTGTCTTTTGGGGGGAGTGGTCTGTGTCTTCCCCTAAAGAGCAGGTACTGTGACTGTCTTCTTCACCATCATTCCCTCAACCAAATCTAGTAGTGATTAAAAGATAGTCAATAAATAATCTTTGAATGAATGAATGAATGTGAGTTATTCCCAGACTTTGAAATTTTTATCAAGGTGATACTTAAAATAGGAATTTTCAGAAAGAGCATTATGTTGTTGAATTAACTTTTTACTGAACAGTAACATAGCATTAAAAACTATATATACATATACACACATACACGTATTTCTAACTATATTTTAATAAGTCATGATATTTATTTTCTACAAAATTGCTAGGAAAACTAAATTAGCAAATATTGAATCATTGCTCTTAGGGAAATCACGTGGTTACAATCCTGAGAGCCTTCTGGTCACAACACTTTTATCAGCCAACCATACATAATCTTGTTTTATCTGTGTTTCTGTTTAAGGATGCCTTATTTAATATATATTAACATTGAACTCACAGCCAACAACACTATATCTCATGCATGAACAAAGCATAACTAACACATGTATTTTCTCCATAAGGCACATCACAGACTTCTTGTGCTTAGGAACACTAGTTGAATTGTGGGGGGCAATTTTAAATAGCAAAATCAATAACAGAATACAAAAATACAGTGAACATGGCAACAAATGACCTGCAGAAAGCACATATTTATATTAATAGTATTATAGCTGAAAGAAGAAGGCAAAGCATTGCCTTGTTTGACATCAGTGAGAATGTGCCCATTGAGTGATTCAGATTTTGCTTAGCTCTGTGCATGTCTGTGCATTTTAGCATGCAGGGCAATTCATAAAAATGGTATCTATGAGTAATGAGGTTAGACTGAGTGGGTATGGTGAGGAAGCAAGCTTACTATCATCAGCATTCTTAAAAACAAAGAAAAATTTGAAGAGTAAAATAAATTTCTGTTCACGTACAGCTTAACACATTTTCCTTATTTTTCTCATTTGACTGTAAACCCATAAAAGTTTTATCCTATAAGGATGGGGGAGGGGATGCTGGGACAGCTCAGTGGTTCAGCACTTGCCTCACAATTGTGAAGTCTAGGGGTTCGGTTCCCGGTTCTGGCCCACACAAATCCATATGCTGAATTGTGGCGCAACTGGTAACCACTGAGATATCTCAGCTGTGAAGGTTCTTGTCTCCCATGCAGGAGGCCCCCATTTTCGTTCCTGCTCCACATGGCCCCACGTCCACCTGTGTAGAATAAAACCATGTCACAACAAATGATTTACAACTATAAAGACTTCTCTGTGCCCTCCCCCTTTCTCTCTCTTTTTCTCTCTCTGTTTTTTACCTTCTCTCAAAACAAAACTCAAAAAAAAAAGGATGGAGGAAGCATTACTCTGGGTGAGGATCATTAGCAAGTCATTTTCTCAACTAGATTTATTCATTTGGAACAAAAACTTATTTTATTGATGTTTGTAGTGAACATTCATAAATATATAGTGATCTTAAAAGTTTATCATATTCTGAAGAAAAATACTGACCTGTAATCCTGAAGGCCAACAATTTTCCTCTATTGTATCTGGTCCTTGCCTTTGACATAAAAATGAGCACATCATTTGACTGCACGAATACATAAAACAGATACCTTTCATGCAATGTCATAACCAGAGAGCAGGATTTGTATTTTTTACATTTTTTTTTATATTACATAAATAATACATGTTTATAATAGAGAATTTTGAGCCTATAGGTAAACAAAGAAAAAATAACCAATCAACATCCCTTTCTAGCATGCAGGGATGATCAGTCACTTAATTTTTCTACATGTCTTGGCAATCATTTTCCTGAGCCTACATTTGCTGTTTTTCCCCCTTTGACCTTCACTGGAGTCTATGTTAGACTGAAATTTTATAACCTTTTCCTTTGTTCTAGGTAATTCTTTGAGGATTTCACAATGTCTCTTTTCCATGTGTGGTTAGGGGCAGGGACACTCCCTTTGTCTTCAATTTTTTTTTGCAGGAAGACTCATTGTAGTTCTCTGGTCTGATCTGACTACACACTTGCCAGGGTGGAGCATTGGGGTACTGACAGAGAGGAGTCAGTCTGAATCACCATTTTCAGATGGACTCCTGAAAAAAATAAGTATTATGCTCAAGAGGAAAATGACATGTAGTTTTTTCTTAGAGCTAGAGTTCTGATAGTCAGTTTATTCCTTCAACTTGTATTTGTTTTTATTTTACTTCTTCATGATGGTGTGTCTGGAGACACAGCTTGTGTGCACACTTCCAAATAGCTAGAAAAATAGACTAGCAGTAAACATTGGAGACAAGTAGTTTGTTCTCAGAAACCAGGCTTACACACCAAAAAGCTACCAACAGAAAACATCAAGAAAAATGAGTGAAATAGTAATACAATTCCTGGTATAGATGACTGAACACTTTCTGATGTTAGCATATGAAATTCCATTTTCAAGAAGGCATGTCATTCTCATATGAATTAAGGTATTTTTCATATGTCTAACTAGATCTGTTCTAATACATTTTAAGAAGGTATAAAGATGACAAGCCTGCAATTTGATATTCTATTAGGCTCTCTTCAGCATCTCCAGTGATAATTTTATAGAAGTCAATTACTGAGTCAGAATTAAGCTCTTGAGTGATTTGATGATATTCACTTCAGGTTAATCTCATTTTGATATATCTAATAGGATGTACATAATAAAATGTAGTCTTAAAGTCCACTGGAGATATTGATTATACATCAGGAATATATTTAAACTAATTCATGAACTCTTATCATGGTCTGGCAGATTACATGATAAAAAATAAATAAATAATGATTGATTAGCAAGCATCACATTTAAATGTAGAAAGTCTCCCCTGAAAGCCCTCTGTTACATTGTATGGATATGTTACCTTGATGAAACAGTACATTGATTTGCCCTAATCATGACATTTCACTCATACATAGCAGAGAGGACTATTTATTCTTGTGCTATCCACCCATCTGAGCCCATGTAACCCAATTTATATTTCATTTACTTTTACTCCTGGCAATGGCTATTTACCATCTTGCAAACTATAATAGGGTGGATAAACTCCCTGTTGATACTATCATATGCATTTTATAAATTTTATTTTCATGACCATTATTTTATTTTATAAATTTAATATTAATAATCACATGGAGTAGTAGATTTAGATACTGTTTTGGTCACTTTACATAATGAAAATTGAAGTTCAGAAGGATTCAATGACTTGTTCAAGCTATCATAACTAGTAAGTTTTAAACTCATTCATATTACATTTACATTCATGTATTTCCTCTGTATTTTATTTCATCTTTTTGTGCTTAAGGGACTAATAAAAAAGAAAATTTTTTTTGAATAAACATAATTTCACCAAGTGATTAAATAAATCATTTTCTCAAGGGTAAAATATTTTTTAATGTCAGATACAAAAGATGTCATGAAAATTATTATTTGAGGCCAAATCCTAAAATTAACAAAACACTATAAGTTTACTTCTATTATAATAAAGAAAATAAATAAGACTATCAATTACTAAAATGTCTTTCACTTAAAACTATTATAAATATGCTGTAAAATGATGAATTCTATCCAATTAAAATATAGAAGTATTTAGTTAATTACCAAGATGCTCCACAAATAATGGAGTTTGGAACTGGTTCAAGTAGTAATTAAAAAGTTCTGAATAACACAGACAAGTCTGCATGAAATAGAAAGGGTTGTAATAGAAGCTAGAGAAACTGATAATTTTCTCTGGTTAAATTAGCAGTTTTCAATCTTGCATCTGACACTTCGGTTATCTGAAGGGATGTTGCTAGAATCTCAGAAAAAAAATCTTTTACAACCTATTTTATTTCAGTTTATTGTAATTAGTCAAAGTACAGCCATGCACATGTCTAATTGCATATCTGTATTAAGTATTACAAGCTCAAAACAGTGATATAGTTTACTATCCAGATAAGATAGGAAGCACACTTGATATCTTGATACGGCGCATGGATGCTCCTCTCCCTGCTCCTTCCTATTTCTCTGAAGATGCAGATTGTCCCTTCCCAGCCATGCTCTTTCCTAGAGAACCAGCTTCTAAAACCTTCCTGCTCTGTACCTTGTGACTTTAACACCCATCCAGAGCCATTGTTAATTACACCTTAGCCAATCAGACTCAATTAAAGTTTGAATGACATGGAGCCCAAGTTAGTCCGGCATACTAGTTTGAAAAGATCATGTAGAGCTGGGAAAGCCATTTTCATTTTTCTACCATGTAAACACTACAACAGAGAAAGCCAGACACCAGTGAGAGGAAGCAGAGATTATGAATTACTTTGACCAGAGACACAAAGAGGGAGTTCTTAATGTTCCAGTTTCCTGTTTCCCTGTTAGAAATTTCTGCCCAGGTATTCCCTTTGATTCACTAAGATCACTCTGCATTACTTGAATAAGGAATACTTAAGCTTGCTTAAATGCACCTCTATTCTACTCAAATGGGCCTTGATTATGGCAACCGTGCCCTGATTCAAAAGTAGTAACCACTGTGCAAAGGGAAATTATCCAGTGGCCATGCTGCCTCAGACAGTGTTCCAATTGGATTAAATTCTGAGTTACCCGTCCACCCCGGGAGAAAAGCAACACAGTTTATTCAGATTGACACCCTTTCAGCAAGGCTTGAAAAACAACACTTGAAGTATATCTTACTCTCTCTTACTTGTAAAAATGCAGAATTTTCAACTTGTAAAAAGAGCCTTAGTGGTTAAACCCAACATCCTAGTTTGATAAATGATAAAAACTGAGATCCAGAGAGGTTAATTCCCTGATTTAGGGCTTGGGAAATTCCTGGTCCAGATTTGTTCACCTGACCTCTCTTCATAGGACCAGTCTATTAATAGAGGGGTCTTTTAAATTTTCTCCCCTTGTAAAAAATTGAAAGGTTCTACAGCCCATAAAATCTCTAGCTAACTTTTCATATCCAGTTAGATTCATGTTCAGTTGCATAAAACAAAAAGCCAAAGATAACAATGGCTTTTATTTATTTATTTATTTATTT
>PVKE010044963.1:0-12787 GCA_004027555.1 Craseonycteris thonglongyai | reverse complement strand
CCATGGATTGGAAAGAACAAGTTATGGATCTCCTGGGTGTTTCTGGCACCACCTTTCTGTAGCCAGAAGCTTTCAAATGACTGTTCTTAGTTGACTCAGCTGCTACTACTAGGATGTGCTGCCATGGGTTAGGGAAGCCTGTTTATGCCTGCTTGATTATGCATTTTCTCATGGGTATAGATACAAAGAGGCTTCAAAAATATTTTTCAGCTTTCTCATTATTGGCTGAGTGAAGATTTGGCTTCTTTGTGGGACAAGAGGGATTGGTTGGGCAGATTTTCTGTCTGCAAACTCTTGTGTTCAATTCTGGCAATTTTTGGAGTTCTGTGATATTCTTTGCACCATTTCTGTTTCTGAACCTCCAGTCTGGTCAGCTCAGTGGGGGCTAAACCCCAGTCCTTCACTGTTATCAAATCCAATGAAGCTGTGTTGATCAAGTGGCTTTTACATGCTTTCTGTCTCTGCCCTCTTCCTCCCCCTCCCTTCTCAGCTTTTCACTGATTCATCCACCTTCAGATGTCTCTGCAGAATGTCTCAGACATGTTTGTGTGTTGAGCAAGGCACACTTTGCTGAATTATAGTTGCCTAACTTGTTGTAATTTTCTGATAACAAGACCTTGAGGTCTTCTTTTATCCCTCTCCTCCTGCTCATGTCCCCTGAGGATGCACTCTTTAAAGATGCCCCTACTAGTCTTTAGGCCTCACATGAAAATATTTCCCCCCCTTTTTTTGATACTGAATACAGAGCCAGTACACACATGGCCTGGGCAAGGAGCAGTCCTCCCCCTTCAGAAGCCCAATTTCCATTTACTTCTGGTACAGAGTGAGGAACTGAACCTGTATTAAATTCCTTTTTCCAACACGGTATTCTTGTAGTTACATCCTCTTGTAGTTACATTTCCAACAGGGTATTCTTGTAGTCACATCCTCTTGTAGTTATATTTCCAACAGGATATTCTTGTAGTTATATCCTCTTGTACTTACATTGAGACACCCAATCTTGGTAATATAAAGAAAAGGAAAAGTTGATTCAGATTAGGGTCAAATCTATTGACATGAATTAGTATCAAGAGCCCTCAACTCATTTTCAAACTCTTGTCACCTCATGTTTCCTTATCCAGACACCATTCTCTTCTCAACTCCTATAGACATAGCCTGGTTTATAGTAGTTGGCCTCTGTTAATCTTTCTTTTCAATCATGTTGTACCCTAACTCACAAATTCTCTGGTGTTTACAGTTAACATGAGCCATCTAACATGAACAAATCCTACCTCAAGAATATTGAGAGCCACTCTGAAAAATCTCCCAAGTCATTGATGTTGACTTAGATTTTGTAGCTTTACCCAAGTCTTCACTTCTGTGCAGTATGTTGGTGAGATTTTTCTCTGTAATGAAACTAAGCTGGGGGCTCTGAGAGAGTCCTTTCATCTCCTGAAGGCATCCACTAAATGAAGCCATAAAACCTCCATCTCTAACTTTCAATGGGACTAACAACTGTTATCTACTAGAGCACAAGGTATGTCACAGCATTCAAAAGCTCACCCCAAAATTCATGGAGTCAGTTTTGTACATAAATAAATTAAAAAATCCCATAAATAAAAAGGCCTATTTCCTAACCCTCAGGGTTACTAACCTTCTTTGATATCTTAATATTAGGACTGTCCTCAACCCAGCACTCAGGTTACCAATTTTATAATGCTTTTCATCTATATTGCCTGAAAATGATGAAATTTCCACATCTATCCTGGAACAACCTTTTACCTCTTAGATTTATTCTATTACATACTTCCCACGTCAACTAGACCCCAGCACCAGATATACCTGTGTGCTTGCGCCCTCACAGCAGTTTTCTTGATTGGCTGAGAAAGAGCTCCCACATTAGCTTCTCCAAATTTTCTGTTCCCTAAGTTCTGTCTTTTCTCTGGTAGGTACACAACACAAAACATCTCTCTTCACAGAGAAAGACCATCCGTGAGCATACCCATTTTACCCAATCCTCCAATCATCAACTACCATGTTAGAGAGACCCCATTCAATTTCACATGATTGACTTCCAGCTATAGAAATGATTTTTAGGACACCTCTTTGGTAAATCATGAGTTCAATTTTGTAACTGCTCCTGTAAGCAAAACTTTCAAGGAAATATAAATATTCATTGTTCCATAGTTCCCCACATAACACACCTGAGGCACAATCACTTGCCCTTCTTTTTCACCTGTAGATCAGAAAAGTATCAGGTCTTTAGGAAAAAAAACATGCACTATTACCTTGCTTTTAAGCACCTTGTGAGGTATTGATGATCATCTACACTGCCATCAGAATTGAAGATGCCAGGTTAGCTCAGCTCAGCAGGTTGAGCACTTGCCTTGTAATCAAAATGTTCAGGAATCCAATCCTGGCCCTGGCCTATGCAAATCCATATGATGAACTGTGGCACAACAAATAACTACTGGATTGACAGAGAAAGTTCTCCAGTTTGCTTCCTGCCCTTCATGACCACATATCCATCTGTTTGAAATGAAACTGTCACAACAAATGATATACAACTATGGACACTACCCTGGGCCCTCTCCCACTTCTCTCTATATCTCTCTTACCTTCTCTCAAATAATAAAAATAAATCTTTAAAAAATTAATAAAATAAATGTGTTCCTGGATTCACAGAAAAATTACCAAGTAGATTCATATCACCACTTCCAAGACAACTGAACTACCATCCCCTCAGATAATCTCAAATGAGGACTTTCAGAGCCTAATCCCAGGTTTTGGAAGCACATGCTTGCATAACATATAGAGCTCCCCCAAGATCTTTCATCAAGAAGTGGCATTGCCACCATTTTCTTCTATATCTCTGTAAGTCTTTGTGTGTGTATGTGTGTTTAAAACACAAACTTTTCACTTAAGGTAGCACTACATAATTACTAGAAGAAAACAATTCAAAAGAATGTACATTTATATAATGGAATACTACTCAACAATAAGATGAAATATAGCAATTTGTGACAACATGGATGGACCTTAAAAGCATCTTATTAAGTGAAATAAGTCAGACTGAAAAAAATCAAGAAACATAACCTCACTTATAGGTGAAATATAAAACTGAAAGTAACAAAGAAACAAAAATTCATGGACACAGTCACTAGTTTAGTGGTTACCTGAGGGTAAGGGGAGAGATGGGTGGGAGAGCTGAGGAGGGGAGTAGGGAGGGGGAATTAAATATATGGTGATGGAAAGAAAGCTGATTCTGGGTGGTAAGCACATAATGTGATGTATAGATAATGTAATTTAGAATTGTACACCTGGAAACAATGTAATTGTTATTAATCAATGTCACCCCAATAAATAACAATCAAAAAAGAAAGAAAGCCAGCTTGTGTATCCACTTTAAATTTTGTTTGTTTGTTTGTTTGTTTTTATTGAGAAACTTCTCTCAAGTTTTGGAACTTAAAGATTAGAAAAACCTATCTAAGAATTTTATTGTGATAGCACAAGTGTTCAGTATCACAATATGAATATTGGAAGAACTTTAATCAGAGGTTAATGGGTGAAACTCTGTTAGACTCCAAAATCAGAATATTGTGGGTATACAAACTGCACAACAGGGAGGAGCTTTTGCAGTCATGGCTATATTATCCAGGGTTCTTCAGAAAAACTGAACCCAGAAGAGATTAGATTATAGATAGATAGATTATAGATGGATGGATGGATAGATAGATAGATGATAGATATATACATAGATGATGATGATAGAAGAAAGATATTATTGATATAGATAAATACATACAAGATAGATAGATATTCATGAGGAATAAATTCACAGAATTACAGAGCAGAAGTTGCAAAATCTGTCATCTGTAATTGAAGACCTAGGGAAGAGAGTGGTGTGCTTTCAGTCCCAGATGGAAAACCTGAAAATGAGGAACATTGATGTCTTACATCAGAAGATGAACCTCTATTCAATAAAAGAGAAATTACCCTTCCTGTCCTGCTTTGTTTTATTCTGCCTCAGTGAATTGGGTGTTGCTGCCCACATTGGTGATTGTAGCCATTGTTACTCAGTCTATAAATTCAATGCTAACCTCTTCCAAAAACATCCCACATGCACATCTAAAATTACTGTTCTATCAGCCCATCTGGTTTTCTCTTAGTCCAGTCAAGTTGATATGTAAAATTTGCCATCACAATAGGCAAAAATATTGCTGCTTCTTTGTGAATTAGATGAAAAAACAGTGTCTACACATTTTTAAAAGAAGTTAAACTTTATTCCTCAGACAAGTGAAGCCCAACCGTTTTACTGGTCTGACCTATTGCAAGGATAGGGAGCCTGGTTTAAGAGGACATGGGGAAAGGTACCTAGAAATCCTTTTTTTTTTTCTACTTATTTATTCTCATTGTAATAAAGTAGAACCTCTTCTTTCCTTTTGATGATCTCTTATTTTTCAGCTACTGATTTGAGTTTTACTGATGCCAACTAAGCTTATAACATGTAAAACTTATTGGAAAGTTATTTAAGAGAAAAAATTAAAGGGGTTCAGACCATACCATCCCCAAAATATGCTGCTTTGGCATAGTGATTATTTTGAGCTAATGGCACTTGACACAAATACCTCCACCTAACTG
The DNA here is from genome assembly GCA_004027555.1 of Craseonycteris thonglongyai. Classification (NCBI taxonomy): domain Eukaryota; kingdom Metazoa; phylum Chordata; class Mammalia; order Chiroptera; family Craseonycteridae; genus Craseonycteris; species Craseonycteris thonglongyai. The sequence continues at coordinate 8,167 of PVKE010044963.1, read as the reverse complement.
TCACAAAGTAAAGTACAAATGCCACTTTTGCAAATAAATTTATATTTATAAAATAAAATTATGTTGGCAAAGCTACCCCCATACCAGGAAGAGAGATATGGCTTCCAGGTATACTTGCTGAGATGTTGACTAAAACCCTCCCCTTGGGCAAATCTTCAACTATTGTGAGCCTCTCAGAATAAGGTAGGCAGCCTGTAAAATCCACAGTTGGAAGTCAACCAAGATCTCAGGCAGAGGGAAAGTCAGGATGGCTCAGCGGGTTAAGTGCTCGCTTTGAAGCCCCAAGGACCAAGGATCGAATCCCAGCTCCGGCCCAGGCAGACCCACATGCTGAACTGGGGTGTGTTTCCCGAATGTGGTGAAGCCCCCAGTTCAGTTCAAAAATAGAAAGAAAGAAAGAAAAAAAAAACGAAAAAGATCTCAGGCAGAGATGAAGCATCAGATCCATCTACAGGAGTTCACTCTTTCAAAACTAGGAAGTGGATTTTTCTTTAATGCACAAAAAAAAGCAGAGTCAAGGAAAATCAAGACACAGAAAACTGTGTTCCAAACAAAAAAACAAGTTAAAACTTCAGAAATAGATGTTAAACAAAAGTATATGTGTTATTCTCCACTTGGATAAAAAAAAATTCATATTATAGGGAGAGATGTAAACAGCAGAGTGGGAGAAAATATTTAGATTTTCTGTTATTTTTTTAAGTAAATTAATATTTATTTTTCAATTTTTAATTTCTAATACAATAAATATTAATAGATAAAGCCTACACACACACATGCTCTCTGCTGTTCCCAATAATTTTTTTATTGTTAATTTTATTGAGGTGATCGGTTATTGTTTCCATGACTACTTGAGCTCATATGCACAGACATGTACATAAGAGATGTTGTATATTTCTATGTAATACATTATGATTAAGTGTGTTCATGGACTAAAACACACACACACAATATAACATGTAACTTTTCATTTCTCAAGAAGATATAGAATTTCCTACACTGATATCTCAAGGATTTAATAAAAAAAGTATGGGGCACAGGTGATAATTTATTATAGAAAACAGGAGACCCGTACAATGCCTCAAACAGTGTTAATAATCATGTGTATGGAAAGAAGGAGAGAGAATACAGGCCAAATACAATATCAGTGGAGATGATGGCTGAGAGATTTTTCCCAAAAATTAAGATATCAAATCAAGATATCAAGAAATTCTAGTAACAGCTGTGATTGAGTATGGGCTGAAAACACCCCTAAGCACACCAGAAAAGCCAACCCAGCTGATATCCAACCACCTGCCATCCTATTTTCCTTGTAAAGTTTTCAGAGGATACACTTAGAATAGACTGTGAACCTAATATAAGTCGCAACAAGAGTTTGAAGAGAGAGGAGCATCTCTGTTGGCTCATTGGGAAAATGAAAGCATGTTCTACACAGAGAAACAGAGAAACATGCCAATCCCCCACCCCCACCTCTTGTTATATTTGCTTCCATGGAGTTTGGGACAAAATATATATCGTGTTTCCCCGAAAGTAAGACATCCTCTGAAAATAAGACCTACTTACAGTTTTGCCTCTCACTGAAATATGTATAAGGCATCCCCCCGAAAATAAGACCTAGCGCATCTTTGGGAGCAAAAATTAATATAAGACACTGTCTTATTTTGGGGGAAACAGGGTAAGATACTGTCTTATTTTCAGGGAAACAGGGTATAAGACACTGTCTTATTTTCGGGGAAACAGTGTAGATGCTATTTTGTTGCCCTCTTTTGTTTTTATTATGTAAATGTTCATAAAACCCCAGTTTCAATCACAGTGAATACAGGTAGAACTTAGTATATGACTAGAAATTTTTCAGTGATGATGTCCACAAAGAATTTTGAGTCATTAAGCATAGATGATGAAAATTTTGTTTTTTGAAAACCATGATGGCAATCTGTAAAATAAAGAATAACATTTTAACATAAATCAAGGTGCCATGATAGTGAAATGGGTAAAGGAGTCAAATATATAATAACAAATACAAACTAGACTTTTAGTGGTAAGCACACTATGTGACACAGGTTTTGAATTATAATGTGCACCTGAAATTTATATAGTGATATTAGCCATGTTACCTGAAAAAATAGATTAAATGTATAAAGAAAGAGTAAAAACAAAAGAATCATTTTTATAGGCCATTGATTAGAAAACTGCAGAATAATTTTAATATATTTTTTTAATTTTTTTTTATTTTTGACAGAGAGAGAGAGAGAGAGAGAGAGAGATACAGAGACAGAGAGAGAACTGAACTAGGGGAGCTCCCAGTTCAGCATATGGTTCCGCACGGGCCGGGGCCGGGACTCGATCCTCGGTCCCTGGCGATGCAAAGTGAGCGCCTAACCCACTGAGCCATCCCGGCTTCCCCAAGAATAATTTTAATATGTGTCATAATAGTCACTGATGGATCTACCTTTTTATAAAAAATAGTGAGTCTCATCAGGGGTTGTGTCCATATGGACATGTGACACAGTTCCAGTCATGGGTTCAGGATGAAAAAGCCTTATGGGTTTTTTTGTTGTTGTCGTTTTGTTTGTTTGTTTGTTTGTTTGTTTGTTTTGGTTCTTCATAAGTTAATTCCAGAAGAATCTCCTTTCTTCCATGTCTTTTCATATATGCATGTGGCCTTTGGGAATGTGGTTACCACATTTATAGTTAACAAGGGTCAACTAAAATAAGAACTTGAGAAAAGTATTTATTTTAAATAAAAAAAACCCAGACATTTTCTGGTTGTCTTTTTCTCTCAGATAATTTTAATTCTCTCTCTCTCTTTCTCTCTCTCTCTCTCTCTCTCTCTCTCTCTCTCTCTCTCTCTCTCTCTCTCTCTGTTGTTAGATTTATTAGGGTTACATTGGTCAGTAACAATTATATAGGTTCCAAGTACACAACTCTTAAGACAGCTGCTTTTTGACATCAAGTGACTCAGATGAATCAGTTAAATTTATTTAAATGTGTTTTTCTTTTTCTTTATTATGTGAGAGAGAGAGACAGAGACAGAGAGTGAGAGAGAAAAAGATAGGGGGCCCAGAGTAGTCTTCATAGTTGTACATGCTTAGTTGTGACATGGTTTCATTCTACACAGGTGGATGTAGGGCCATGCAGGACAGGAACAGAACTGGGGCCTCTTGCATGGGAGATGAAAATCTTTGCTGCAGAGCCACCACAGCAACTACATTTCATACTGCAGTTCAGTATATGGGGTTGCACTGACTGGGGCTGGAATCAACCTCAAACCTCACAATTGTGAGGCAAGGGCTCAGCCACTAAGCTATCCTGGCAACCATAAGTTTCTTCATTAAACCCACTACATGACATAGATAAAATGGTTATCTTAAACCAGTTCTTGTGAGGAAACTTTACAAAGACAACTGAGTCTGTTTCCTGCTCATGTGTAACCATCAAAAGCAAATTTTGGGAAAACTGTAAAGGTGGGACGTGCCTAGGGACACTTTCCTAAGGCCCATTGAACTATTTAGATGGATATTTATCTAGGTTATACTCTCCATGTGTTGTGAATATATTTTATTTATTATTCATATATTTTCTTGATATTTAGAAGTGATTCCATAACAAATGTCGAGGGTCCTTTATTTGAACAAAAGCTACTTTAATTTGTGGTTTCAGCATATTGTACCAGCTTTTGTGTCAAATGACTGAGGTACACACCCTACAACAATCATTGCAAACCAGTCTTTCATGGTGTTACTTTAACCCACATATAGCACTGTGATTACCACCACAATCTCCTGGAAAGCATCCTTAAGTAAAACTTAACCAAACTTTTAGAAACCTTTGAGCTGCCTTGTCCAAAGTTTCCTCCACTAGCAATTATTTCCTATCATTTTATGTTTCAAAAACATATCAGTCATCTCCCTATCATGTATTAACTGGAAGGACCATACATAAAGAAATATTTTTTCTAATAATGACATCTGCTCTCTTCCATTCGGATGTGGTGAAAAGAGTGGAAAGAGTTTTTCATGCATCATACAAACTGTTACCATTTGCAGGTTAAAGCAATATATATATATACACATACATATATATATATATATACACACACACACATACACACACACACACACATACATACAGAGAGAGAGAGAGAAACTTTTTTATTGTTAAACTTATTAGGGTTACATTGGCCAGTAAAATATATATATACATTCCAGGTATACAACTCTTTCCATCACCATATATTTAGCTTGCTCCCCACCCCCTCTCCCATCCCCTTCTCCCTTATTCTCAGGTAACCACTACTCTATTGACTATGTCCATGAGATATTTTTCCTTTGTTCCTTTCAGTTTTATATTCCACATATGAGTGAAGTCATGTGGTTTTTAGCTTCTTCTGTCTGGTTTATTTTGCTTAGCATGATGATCTCAAGTTCCATCCACATTGTTGCAAATAGCAGAATTCCATTCTATCTTATCACTGAGTAATATTCCATTGTATAGATGTACCAAAGCTATTTTAGCCTGTCATCTATCAAGGGGCACTTTGGTTGTTTCCATGTCTTGGCCACATATTTTAAAGATTCCTATAAAATTTAACTAGTTAATTCTATGTGTTGGAAGAAATTTTAAAGAAAAAATTTTCATCACCATATATTAAAATTTATCTCCTTCTCCTGCATACCCCTTCCCCTTCCCTTCTCATAACTACTTAACTATTTTCTGTGTCTATGAGTTTGTTTTTTGTATATTGATTGTTCATTTATTATGTTTTTCAGATTTTATACATAAGTTGGATAATATGTTATTTGTTCTTCTCAGTCTGACTTATTTCACTTAGCATAACATCTTCTGTTATAGGCTTAAAAACTGACATATAGATCAATGGAACAGGCAGAGATCCCCAAAATAAACCCATGTTTACATGGGCAATTAATATATGACAAAGGAAGCAAGACTTTACATTGAAGTATAGACAATCCATTCAACAAATGGTGCTGGAGAAACTAGACAGATACATGCAAAAAAATGAAATCGGATTGCCTTCTTACACGATATACAAAAATTAACTCAAAATCAGTTAAAAAATTAAAAGAAAAAAAATGGATTAAAGACTAAAATGTAAGACCTGAAACCAAAATATTTTTATAAGAAAATATGGGAAGTAACCACTCAGACAATACCCTTAGTCATACCTTCATATTTTATTTTATAGAAAAAAGAAATCAACAGTATGAAAAGACATTTTACAGAATAGAAGATGTTCTCCAATGAGGCATTCAATAAAGGATTAATATCCAAAATTTATAAGAAACTCATACAACTCAATACCAAAAAACAAACAACCCAACTAAAAAACATGAGTAGAAAACCTGAACCTGAAAAGAATTCTCCAAAGAGGACATACAGTAAATCAATAGACAAATGAGAAGATGCTAAATATCACTTATCATCAATGCGAAACCACATTGAGATATGACCTCATTCCTGTCAAAATGGCTATCATCAATAAATCGACCAACTGCAAGTGTTGACGAGGATGTGGAGAAAAGGGAGACTTGCTTCACTGTTAGTGGGACTGCAAATTAATTCAGCCACTATGAAAAACAATATGAAGTTTTCTCAAAATTATAAAGATGAAATTACCTTATAATCCAGCAATTCAACCTTTGGGTATTTATTCAGAGAAACCCAAAACACTAATTTAAAATATATATATTCAACCCTATGTTTATTGCAACATTATTCGCAATAGCCAATACGTGGTAACAAACAAAATGCCTATCAACAAACACTTGGGTAAAGAAGCTTTGGTATATTTATACATGGAGTATTACTTGGACATAAAGAAGGATAAAATTGTTCCTTTTGAAATAAATTTTGTTTTATCAACAAATATAGCAGTGAAACCCCAGGGCCAATCTTTCCAGTCATGTTACAAAATAAATTTAATCTGTTCCTAGGGCTAAAACAAAGTACCACAGACTGCATGGTTTATAAATAACAAAATTTATTTCTCATGATTTCAGAACCCAACAATTTCAAAATCAAGTTACTGGGAGATTTTTTGTCTGGAAAGAAACGATTTCCTGGATGGTTGCCAGTTCATTCCAATATCAGAGGGTGGGTAAGAGCAAGGGATTTTCTCAGTCCTCTATCATAAAGTCACTAATTCCATTCATTAAGGCTCCATTCTCATGACCTAAGCACTGTTGAAGGTCATACATGCCAGTACCAACACATTGGACATTAATATCGAATGTGTAAATCTTAAAGAAATTGAACATTAAGCCAATATCAATAACTAAAGAATTATTCAGTTTTATCCACCTAATAGAAAGGCTACACAAATGGCAATTCTCAAACTGAGTACTCTCAGAAATCCAGTGGAAGCTTTCATCTCTGGAAGCAGAGAGCTCCCCCAAGTCCTTAAAAGAAGTTGATGACCCTGGATAAAAGAAAGTTTCTGCCCAAGACCTTGGATTAAGACCTCTAATTATGTTATTATTTGACTACTTATATAGATACCAAAATTCTTGTTTTCTAAGAAAGATAATTGTTTCCTACTCATCACAGTCATTATCTCCACTTTTCACTCATTTATATAGTTGTTTATCGAAATAAGTATTCATACTACTTTTCTAGTTGTGTAAATAGTCAGACTATTTTGTGATTTTTTTTTAGAAACTGACACATTACAATTCATCCTCCTGTCTTCTTTTTCTTCTCACACATGGAAAATGTGATGAGAAAGCAAAAGTGCTCCTTTAAAACCACACAAGACCTTCCTGTGAGCAGGATACTCTAAGTTTCTCACCATTGAACCACAATTAAAGCCTGAGCTAGTGTCCTTTTCTGGTTGTATCAAACCATTACTGGCCTGCTGAAAGGAGTTTCCTGTCTTTCATAAAGAATTCAATTATGTATATAATAGAGATTCCATATTACCTTGCTGTGTGTGTTTGTCATCAACTTTGTCACTCACAGGCTGTGGTGGGGTCTCACTGCTTCTCTGCATGGTGTCAGACACTATAGCTGTCAGGAGAATGGTGCCAAGTTAATGACTACTGCTACTGGGTGTCTTTCTTCTTTAGGTTTATGTTTATACACTTCTGTTGTACAATGTCCAGCATGCACTTTGTCCTGTTGCTGACTGGCTGAGATGCTGATCTGTGTGGGGCTTAGACCAGCAGAGCCTCTTCAGAGGCTTATCTGACTTATGTCTGAAGGTATGATGATTAATCGGTATTTAGAGGAAGGAGTAAGTAACTGTACATGGCTGTGCTTTTTGTGAATGTCAGTATAGTTTTATCCTGAGATTTAATTTATTATTAATTTTGGGGGGATGACATTGTTTAGTAAAATTACAAAGGCTCCCTGTTTACAATTATAAAACACATCATCTATGTTTTGCATTTTGTGCTCACCACCCAGAGTCAGTTCTTTTTCCATCACCATATACTTGAATCCTCCTCCCTCCTCCCTGAACCTCCTTTCCCTTACTTTCAAGTAACCACTAAACTATTTTCTGTGTCGATGAGATTTTTTTTCTATTATGATTTTTTCTTTATTCTGTTTTGGGTTTTTTTTAGATTTTACATGAAGTGAGATGATGTGGCCTTTGTCTTTTTCTCTGCTGACTTATTTTGCTTAGTATATCTTCTTGTTCCATCCATATTGTAGCATAATACTCTGTTGTGCAAATGTACCACAGATTGTTATCCAATTGTTAAACAATATAATTTTCTAATTAAGACAATGGATGAGTATGCACAAAATATGAGATTAAAGCAGTTCCCAAAGGGAAAGCGCTATATGGAGAGAAAGCCCCAGGCTCTGAAAGAAACCAACACAACCCCCATCTGCACCTGTTCCTAAGATGAAAACAGTGAATCAGTCAGTTGTGAATATTCCTGTGGCCATGAGCACCCCCTGGTGTCCTTGGCAACCCCTGTAGCCTAGCTCTTTTGTCTCCTAAGAGAGGTTTGTGTCTGGGCTCACACTGTCTTCCCCTCACTGTGTCTCTTGCACAGTAATACATGGCCGTGTCCTCAGCTTTCAGACTCTCCATTTGTAGATAAGCAGTACTTCTGGAATCATCTCTTGAGATGGTAAATCTGCCTTTCACTGATGCAGCATATTCTGTTGTGTGACTATTAGCTTTGTTTCTAATAACACC
>PVKE010044962.1:0-12802 GCA_004027555.1 Craseonycteris thonglongyai | reverse complement strand
TTATTTTATTGATTTTTGACAGAGAGAAACAGAGACAGAGAGACAGAGAGAAGGGGGAGGGCCCAGAGCAGCCTCCATAGTCGACATTAGTTTTCCATATGTTTCACTCCACAGGTGGGCATGGGGCTGCACCGGCAAGAACTGAACTGGGGGCACACCCCAGTTCAGCATGTGGGTCCGCATGGGCCGGGGCCGGGATTCGATCCTCGGTCCCCAGGGCTTCAAAGCGAGCGCTTAACCCGCTGAGCCATCCCAGCTTTCCCTTATTTTATTTTTTGACAGAGAAAGAGAGAGACAGAGAAAGGGGAGGGCCCAGAGCAGTGTACATAGTTGTAGCTCATCAGTTTTCACACAGGTGGGTGGGGGCCACACATGGCGAGAACCAAACTGGGGGCCTCCCTCATGGGAAGCACATCGCAGTTCAACATAGGGGTCCACACAAGCTGGGGCCAGGGTTTGATCCTTGGTCCAGGGGCTGCAAAGCGAGCGCTTTACCTGCTGAGCCATCCTGGCTTCCCCTATTCTTACTTTTTTACACTTGATCCTAGCCAAAAGGCCAAAAACCAATCTCCTTAATTTTTTTTTTAGGAACCTCCATACTGTTTTCCATAGTAGTTGCACCAATTTACATTCCCACCAGCAGTAGACGAAGGTTCCTTTTTCTCCACGTCCTCACCAACACTTATAAGTTGTTGAAAATAGCTATTCTAACAGATGTGAGGTGGTATCTCTCTGTGGTTTTGAGTTGCATTTCCCTGATGGTGCTGTTGAGCATTTTTTCATATCTCTATTGGGCATCTGTGTATCTTCCTTGGAAAAGTGTCTATTCAGTCCCTCTGCCAGAGAGACAGAGAGAAGGGGGAGGGCCCAGAGCAGTTTCCATAGTTGCATGTCATTAGTTTTCTACATAGTTTCATTCCCCAGGTGGGCGTGGGGCTGTGCAGGGCAGGAACAGGGCTGGGGACCTCCCACATAGGAGATTTGCCCCAGTGAGAACTGAACTGGGAGCACACCCCAGTTCTGCATATGGGTCTGCAGGGGCCAGGGCTGGGATTCAGTCTTCAGATTCCAGGGCTGTAAGACAGGCATGCAGGGGCCAGGGGTTTCCCACATGGGAGGCAAGCTCCCACAAGCCAGGGGTGAACCAGAGGCCTCCCACATAGGATGCTCGCCCTGGTAAGAACTGAAACTAGGGGTACACCACAATTCAGCACATGGCTATGCACAGGCCAGGACCAAGATTTGATTCTTGAACCCCGAGGCTGCAAGATGGGTGCTCAACCAGCTGAGCCATCCCAGCATCCCCTCTGCCCATTTTTTAATTGTTTTTTTTGTTGTTGAGTTGTATGAGTTCTTTATATATTTTGATTATTAGCCCCTTATCAGAGGCATTGTTTGCAAATATATTCTCCCATTCAGCTGGTTGCCTTTTGTTTTGTTGGTCATTTCTTTGGCTGTTCAGGAACTTATTATATTTTTGTTTTTTTAAAGATTTATTGTGTGTGTGTGAGAGAGAGAGAGAGAAGGGGCTGGGCCCAGAACAGTCTCCATAGTTGTACATCATTAGTTGTGACACAATTTCATTCCACACAGGTTGGTGAGGGGCTGCACAGGGTGGGCACTGAACTGGGGGACTCCTGCGTGGAAGGTGTGAACTTTTGCTGCCATCCGGGTGGTTACCAGTTGTACCCCAGTTCAGCATACTGGTTTGCACAGGCCAGGGCCAGGATTTGATTTCCAGAAATCAGAGTTGCAAGGCAAGCACTCAACCTGCTGAACTCTCCTGGCATCCCCTGTTTAGAAGCTTTTTAGTTTGATGTAGTCACATTCATTTATTTTTTCTCTCTTTTGGGATCAAGTTCACAAAAACCCATCTTAAATAAAGGTCCATAAATTTACTGCCTATGCTTGTTTGTTTGTTTTATATGTTTTATTGTTTTAGGTCTTACATTTGTCTTTAATCCACTTTAATTTTTGTCCATGTCATCAGATGGCAGTTATTTCACTTTTTGCATGTGGCCATTCAGTTCCCCTAGCACCATTCATTGAAGAGACTCCTTTCCCTAGTGAATATTTTGAGCTCCTTTGTGGAAAATTAGTTGCCAATATGAGTGGGTTCTTGTTGGGTTCTCAGTTCTGTCCCATTGGTCTGTGTCCGTTTTTCTGCTAGTACCATACTGTTTTGACTACTGTGGCTTTGTCATACACTTTGAAGTCAGGGAGTGTGGGTCCCATGGTTTTTCGTGGTACCCAATGGCTTGCATGCAGTTAATTCTCCTTTATTTTTTTTTAATTTGACAGACAGAAGGGGAAGGACCCAGAGCAGTCTTCATAGACAGACATCATATGGTTTCATTCCACACAGGTGGGCATGGGTGGCCTGCATGGGAACCACTTCAGCATGTGGATCCCCACAGGCGGGGCCGGGATTTTGATCCTCAGTCCCCGGGGCTGCAAAGCGAGCTCTCAACCCATTGGGCCATCCCGGCTTCCCTTGATTTCTATTTTAAATGCTATTTTGCTCTTAGCAGTTCACTGGCTAATAAGTAGACTTCCTTCTTTCCAGCAGGTGGTGCTATAGCACAAGTTTGTTTTCTCACCTGCAGTGGATGGGGCACTTCCAGCATCTGGGGGCAGTGTCACCTACCGGTATATTGCAGAAAGTGCCCACCCAGCATTCCCCGAGGTAGTGGATATTTCCTGTGTCCAGGTCGCCTCAGTCTCAAGATCCCACCCCCATGCGTGATGTGGCCGTCAGTGGGGCTCCCAGCGCTGCTGCCTAGTAACCACTGGCTGCCAGCCACCTTGTGCTGGCCAAGGCCAATTTGAGCCTGTTCTTTGTCACCTCAATGGTACTGGCGGACCCTAGTCCACAGCTGTCATCCCCATACCTTGTCTCCGCCCCTGTCACTTAGGCCGCACTGTGGCTTGTGCCCCTCCTGCCTCCAGCTGTCCTGTGAGGGCTGCAACCCCACCCTGCACCCACCACCCCATCAGTGGGCTGCGGCCACTGGACTGCGTCGGTGCCCCATCTGCCCTTCCCGTCCCATCTCCCCTGCTCGCTGCAGTTCAGGATCTCAGGCATATTTGTGTGCTGAGCAGGGTCCTTTGTTGAGTAACAGTTATCAGACTTGTAACCTTAAGGGGAGAGAGGAAGGGGGTCTTCTCACTCTGCCGTAATGCTGACATCACATTCATTTTCATTAAAACTGTTAAAAACATCACAAAAATACATAAAAACATAAGAATCAGGGCTCATGTTCCCTTTAGCTTCAGGCTGCAACATGGCTGGCACAGCCCTGTCTACATTGCATGAGAGCTCACTCCCACGTCCCACAAACAAGCTTGCAACTGGCAGCACTGTGCCCTAGTCCCATGGGACTGGTGTCCTTACAAGACACCAGAGTTCACATCCTTACCCCTCTGCTGTCTGCTCACAAATCAAAGAAAGGCTGTGACAACACAGTGAGGTGGCCATCTGCAAGCCAAGAATCAGGTCCTCACCAGAAACCCAACCTGTCAAGTCTCTGATCTGACTTCTAGCCTCCAGAACCATGAGAAAATTAAAAAATCTGTAAATATCTAAATGCTATTATTTTATTTATTTATTCTTTATTGTTTTTGACAGAGAGAGAGAGAGAGAGAACGAGAACTGAATTGGGGGAACTCCCCAGTTCAGCATATGGGTCCACACGGGCTGGGGATGGGATTCGATCCTCGGTCCCTGGCACTGCAAAGTGAGTGCTTAACCTACTGAGCCATCCCGGCTTCCCCTAAATTCTATTATTTAAGCTGACCAGTCTGTGGTGTTGTTATGGTAGGCAGCCTGAGCAGACTCATATAAAAGCTATCTTCACAAACATGCTTATATCTGTATAGACTATTTCTAGAATTTTTAAGAACTTTGCAAGAATTGGAGAGAACTAGGGGAAGCCCGGATGGCTCAGCAGGTTAAACGCTTGCCTTGCAGCCCCAGGGTCTGAGGATTGAATCCTGGCCCAGGCCTGTGTGGACCCATATGCTGAACTGGGGTGTGCTTCCCATGTGGGAGGCCCCCAGCCCAGTTCCTGCCCTGAGCAACCCCCACCCCCTGCTGCTCATCTATGTGGAATGAAACCATGTGAGAAAAAACAAAAACCCAAAAAACAAAATGATGATGGAGACTGCTCTGGGCCCTCCCCTTCTGTGTCTGTCAAAAACAATAATAAAGTAAATCTTAAAAAAAAAAAAAAGTGGAGAGAACTGGGCAAGGGCACCAGGGAGGGGACGAGCTACTGTCCCCCTGTGTACCTGCTGGTGTTGTACTCTTCATGTGATGGTTGCACACGTTTATGCTTGGATGTTCCTCCTTTTAAAATAGCCTGATTCTCCCCTTGGGCTGGATTGAGGGATGCAGTCCTAATGAATGGAATGTGCAGTGAGGCTTCCCAGGGGAACTCATAAAAGACTAGTGGCTCCTGCCTGCTCTCTCTCTCTGGGATTACTCTCTCAAGGGAAGGTGGGACGATAGCACCTTTGGGGTTTTTGAGGGGCCACATGGGAGAGCTGAGGCCTCCTCCTGCCAGCAGCCACACAAGGGAGCCATCTTGGAAGGGGCTGCTCCAGCCTGTCAGAGGAGATAGCTCCAGCCAGCAGCTTAAGTGCAGCCTCATGAGGGACCCTGAGCCAGGACCACTCAGATACTCACTCCCAAGTTCTTCCCCACAGAAATGGAAAATGTTTTTCATGGGGTAGTTTCTTAAGACAGTGCTAAATACACTTTACAGGTATTATCCATTAAATATCTTAAATAACCAATTTCTGCCAATCATTAGTAAACAACTAATTTGCAAAATTTTGGAAGCGAAAGAACTGCTGGGTCACTAGAGCCACCAGGGTTACAGTCACCAGGTCACCAGGTCACCAGTATCACCATGTTGTCCAGGTGGATCAGATTTCAGAGTGAAGTTTAATGCTGTATGTACTCATACATCAGTTATTTTCAGAAACTCTATATAGAAAGTCCTAAGTCACACTGTGGATCTCCTCGAGGTCTACGCTGAGGGTCCAGTCTGTTCCAAATGCAGCAGGCTTCACCACCAGTTACCTGGAAGGGGACAAGGCAGGGTGAGCAGAAGGCTCCCAGTTCTTGTTCTTAGAGGAAAAGAGGCATTGAGCAGTGAGGGAGAATATAGATGCTGCAGCCAGGCTCCAAAACTAGATCTAGCCATGGCACTTAGCTGTGTGGCCAACCTCAGGTCCCCATGTGAAATGAGGTAAAGCCACATGCATCCTAGACAGTCGTGTGGGCAGCACAGTGCCAGGGACAAATGGATGAATCTAGGGTGAGGGTGGCGAACCTATGGCACGCGTGCCCAAAGTGGCACGCGGAGCTGTGAATACCATTTAAAAAATTGTTTATGCTCTTATAGACATAAAAATAATCGATACCTGTATCTCACTCGATGGGTTGGCACGCGAGTCGAGCGAGTATACTCTTATTTCATAAACTTTGTAACTCAATCGCCAAAAGGTTCACCACCCCTGATAGGGGATTACTATTGCGCTCAGCAACCCATCCAGGGAGGCCAGTAGCTGTGGACCAGCCTCCACTGTCCCCATCCGTAAAATGGACATATTGAAATAGCAAGCAGGGTGCATGGTCAGCCTCCAGGATTGAGCACTGAGGGCGCAGAGCTCACTCCCATGTCCCACAAATCAGCCTGCAGCTGGCAGGACTGTGCCAATAGGTTGGAGGTGCTTGGAGAGCTCATACTAGAGCTTTGCCCACAGGCAGGAGTCTCCACAGTGAACAGTCCAGGTGAGCCTCCCTGCACTAGAACAGGGAACGAGCCTTGTGGAAATGCACCCCTCTGTCATGCGGCATCAGGGTTCACCAGACAGTACTGAAATTTACCAGAGGGGTCCGAGGAGGGTCTGTTTAGCTGTTCTTCTTAAACTTGCCGTTGATGTAGGGCACCCAGTCCAGAATCAGCTGCCAGTCAGTGGCCCACACCAGCCCCACAGTGCCCACAGTGCCCCACATGCCCGCCGTGGGAATCCTGTGAAGGACAGTGATGGTCAGGCCCTGTTGGGAGCTCATCCCCCAGTCAGCATGTGGACCCCGCCCCCCTTCTGAGGCCCTGCCCCATTTGTGGACACAGCCTGCAGGGAGAGCACAGGCAGAAGAACCTGAAGTGACTACTCCTATCTGCTTTCATGTTGAGATCTGCCTAAGGTTTTACTTGAAGAATCTGCTGCCAAAGAAACCACCCCAAGCATGTAACCATCATAATAGTTAATAATATTTGCATGCAGGTGCCATGTGCACAGTTTATAGTGACTTGCTGACCCCCTGCAACAGTCTATGACTGAAGGAGGGATGAATATAAGGGTCTGTTTCACTGATGAGACTAAGGCACAGAGAGGGTGAGTCAGTTCCCTGGAGTCAGTCTTATACCATAGATCTCATTTGTTTACTGTCTGGTTCACTGACTAGAATGTCAGCCACAAAGGCTGTTTATCAATGTGTCTCTGGAACCCAACACTGCTAGGTGCTGGCACATAGCGAGTGCTTACTAAATGCTTCCTGACTGAATGAAAACCTGGATGACAGGGGAAGCCAGGATGGCTCAGTGGGTTAAGCGCTCACTTTGCAGCCCCAGGGACCAAGGATCGAATCCCGGCCCCGGCCCATGCGGACCCATATGCTGAACTGGGAGCTCCCCCAGTTCAGTTCTCTCTCTGTCTCTCTATCTCTCTCTGTCTCTCTGTCAAAAATAAATAAATAAAAAATATATATTAAAAAAAAACCAAAAATGAAAACCTGGATGATGGTGTTGCTGCTCTGACCAAGCCCAGATGAGAATGAACCAGCTGAGCTGGGCGAAGAAGTCCAAGCCAACAACTTGAGAAGACTGTATGGGCCCTGGTGATTCTCACCTGACAGCAAGGGTGGCCCTTCACCATCAACGGCCCTGATTGCCCCAGCTGTCAATCACCACCATCAGTGTCCACCTGAAGAGGCGAGAGCCACAATCTATAGGTATCCCCCCATCTCTCTCCCTGCCAGAGCTTGGGGACACGACTGCCAAGTGTAGGCCTCTCTTAACGTCCCACGTTGTGGTCACCAGCTAATCAATCCACTGCAGAGGTCACCCGATCCCCATTGCTATATGAGGTTACCCCGATCTCACCCGCTTCCCACGTGGGGGCAGGGACAGGTACAGCAGTCGGCTTAAAGATGCCTGTTCGGGATTATTTAAAAGGTCAGAAGCAAAGCTTAGATTATACAAGATGTTTTCAGGCCCAAAGAGCTGAGCCTAAGGTGCTGGCTGGGGACATGGTGGGTGCCTCCCGGGTGGGCACCATCGCGGTCCCCAAGCAGAGGTGGGGAAACTGAGGCTCAGAGAGGCTCGGCCACAGGGCCCAGAGCCCGCCACGTACGGGTACTCGGAACAGGTCTCTCCGCCTCTCTGCGCCTGTTTCCTCACTTATGGCTCGGCACGATTCAGGGTCCAGGCCTAGGGTAGGTGGTGCGTGCACTGATGGTGGCCGCGCGGCGGGGCGGACTGGGGAGGGCGGGGGCTGCGTCCTCACCAGTTCTTGGCCAGTTCGCGGTAGCGCGGGCCCAGGAACCTGCTCAACATCGTGGCGCCGTTGGTAGCTCAGGGTGACCCTGGGTCCACCCAGGGTCGCAACGCGCAGGCGCTCAGAGAGGCCCCGCCCCGGGTCGACCGACCACGCGTCGTGCGCACCCGCGGACGCGCGCGCATACTCAGAAGACAAATTATTTCCAGGTAGTCAAAAGCGGTTATAGACGCAGGAGAGTGGGTGGGTCTGGGAAGCGGAGCTTTCTAAGCACATGATCCGGTAAAGCCAGGTCTATCTCCGGCCCCGCGATCAGTGGCCTCGGTTGTGAGTTCTGTGCCAACTAAGTATGACCCCATTTGTCTGGTGACTTCGTGGCCTTGCTACGTGCCATACTTCATTTATAATTAACGAAACGGAGGCGAAACGGGAAGGGGCTTGCCCAGCGTCGCACAGAGTGGTAGGCTGCGATCTGAACCCACCTCTGGAAGACTCAGACTGTCACTGACCCGCTGTCAATGAGGCTCTGGTCAAAGGAGTGCTTCCCCGAACTCGTTTGCTCCTCGAGTTGTCTGTTGGAAATATTCTGCACATTTCTGTTTGAGAGCACGGTGCTTCCTCTTCCCAGTAGCAGAGGAAGGCTAGTTTGGCGTCGAGGACATTAGGATTCCCCGTTAGCTGCTGCGCCGCCCGCACAGGCCCTCCCACTTCTGGCTTGCCTCTGCCCAGCGTCGGATGCAGCAGGCATGGAGGTAAGCTCCGGATTCTGTGCTTGCTGTCCGGCCCTGCCCGGCGTCTTGGGATCCGCTCCCAGCGTTTTCAACCCTTGGCTCACTCTCAGGGGCTGCAGGTTCCGAAGGCCCCTGGCCTCGGACAGGGGTGGAAGCCGGCAATAATACTCATATGTAGTGACTATGGTCTGGTTTCTTGTCTTTCCAGTTGCCCAGGAATTTTTGAGCTTAGTATCAGAGGACCTGAAAAAGCTTCTTTGACAGAAACTTAAAAAGTGGGACATAGGGGCCATTATGAAGATTAAGAGAGAGGACAGAATAAAACTTCCTGAAAAGAAGAGCAGAGGTGGACATGGAGGCCTGGGACTGCAGGTCTTAGATCCAGCAGTTCCTGAATCAGCCCTGCTTCCACTGCTCCTTCTGCAGAACGTATTTCAGTTCATGGGACAAAATGCTTTTCAAGTGATAAAGAACAGAAATGGGTGTAAGCAAAAAGGATGGATTATGGCATGTTGGATAGCTTCAGGCATGGCTGGATCCAGGAATCTAGTGATATTATGAATCTCTTTCCATCTCTTAGCTCTTGTGCCACCTCCCTCTCTGGGCAGCATCACCTGGAAACTCTGTGTTAACATTCCAGCAGTCCTCACAGAAAGATGGTACCTCTTTTCTAATAATCGCAAAAAATGTCCCAAGGCTGGTTCTTGTTAGCCTTCTGTGGAAATAGCAGAGTCAGCTCCTCATATGAGGATATGGAATGAAACTAGGGGGGTGGGGGTCCCCAAAAGAGAATAACCAGTATTCTGTGACCAGAGGAGGTGGACAGCAAACCCTGCCAACCTTTATCCCACCTCGCTGGCACTTTTCCCAGGCCTCCTGGATTCCCTGGAGGATTTTCTTTCTATCTGGCCCTTGGGGAAACAACTCCTTTTCTGGTTTTTATTGATGTGAAATTCACACAACATGATTAACCACTTTAAAGTGTAAAACACACTGGCCTTGAGTGCATTCACGTTTTGCAACTACCAGCTTTAGTTCCAGAACATACTTGCCTCTCCTAAAAGAAGCCCCATCCTCATTAGTAGTCACCCCACCTCCCCCAACCCCCTGAACAACCACTGACCCACTTTGTCTGTGGATGTGCCTGTTCTGGATGTTTCACATACATGGCATCACACACTGGGTGGCCTTGTGTGTCTGGCTTCTTGGAGCACCATGTGTTCAAGGTCCATCCACATTGTAGTGAGTGTCTGCGCCTCACTCCTTTTCACAGCTGAGCAACACCCAGTGTGTGAATGGGTCATATTTTTTGGTTTGTCATTCATTGGATTTTTAAAATTTCTACAACTTTATTGAGGTGTATTTAACATACAGAAATGCACATATTTAAAACATACAACTTAGTACTTGGATATGTGCATACCCATGAATCACCACCAATGCTGGCACACCCCCGCCCCTCCCAGCCTTAGCCACTATTCATCTGCTTTTTCTGACTATCAGTCTCCATAGTCTCCGTTTTCTCAACTTTTCTATAAAGGGAATCTTTGGTATCTGGCTTCTTCCACAGAGCATTAAACTATTCTGAGTCACCCAGCCACTGTGTGGGTCAGTGGTTAGTTCTCTTCTAGTGATGTCACATTCCATGCAGTATATGGACCTGTTTAGTCACCTGTCAGAGGATGTTCCGGTTGCTTCCAGGATTTTTCTGGAGCCACAATGAGCGATCATGTCCAGGTTGCTGTGTGTGTCTGTATCTCTCGGGTGGGTGCTGGAGGGTGAAGGGCCAACTCAGGCGAGGCATACAAGGGATAGTAAAAAAATTTGCGGAATGAAGGGCAAAAAAGAAAAACCTATTGTTTTTCCTTTTCAATATATTTACTCTTAACCCTAAAACACTTTTCAAATCTTTCAGTAAGTTTATTTATACCCTCAAAAAAAAAAAATGTGTGCCCTCAAAATATGCTGAAATTGCAGCTTTAACCTTTTTGTTGTCTGTAAATTTCTTCCCTCCAGTTCTATCATATTTAGGAACAAATAACAATCACATGGAGCCAGTACTGACTACAGGGAGGGTGGTTTAATGTTTGGAAGCCACAGGTGAAGATTAGCCAGTGCTCCATTGCTCTTGTGCATGGGCATGTTTTTGTGCAAAAGCATCACCCCTTTGGTCCATTTCCTCCTCCACAGATTCTTTTAACTGTTTCAGCAGACTGGAATAGTACCTTCCAGTTTATTGTGACACCTTACCCTTATATTTCATCAGCAGGATACGCTCCATATCCCAAGAAACATAGCCACAATTTTTCAAGCCAATCGGGACACCTTGAACGTCTTAGGGGGTGACGTGCCCTTTTCATGCCACTGCGTGGACTCCTGCTTTGACTCAGGCTCATGAGTAACCCAAGTTTCATCTCCAGTGACAATCTGGTTTAATGGATGCCGGGATAGCTCAGCAGGTTGAGCACTTGCTTTGCAATCTCAAGGTCTGGAGATTGAATCCTGGCCCCCACCTGTGCAAACCCATATGCTGAACTTGCAGCACAACTGGTAACCACAGGATGGTAGTGAAGGTTCTTACCTCCCATGTGGTTCCAGCCCTGTGTGGCTCCACATCCACCTGTGGAATTAAACTGTTACGACTAATGTACAACCATGGAGACTGCTTTGGGCCCTTCCCACTTCTCTTTCTCTCCTCTCAAACAATAAACCTTAAAAAAAATAATCTAGTTTAAATCTTCATCTTTGTTGTCTCTGCAGAGGTCCAAAACTTGTAAATACTCAATGCACTGTTGTTTTTGAAGCCATGTGAACATTCTCAGTACCCATCTTTTACTGACTTTTGATGTCCTTAGATGCTGATGGAGAATATTAAGAGTAGTTGTAGGTGATACTCCAACCATTTCTGTGAGTTTTTTATTTAATCTGTCATCTTTCACTACAGCCTTCGACTTTTTTGATATCTGAGGAAGTGGCCTCAACAGGGGGTCCCCGGGGAAGCCAGGATGGCTCAGCAGGTTAAGCACTTGCTTTGCAGCCCTGGGGACCAAGGATCAAATCCTGGCCCTGGCCCGTGCGGATCCATATGCTGAACTGGGGTGTGCTTCCCACACAGGAGGCCCCCAGTTTGGTTCACGCCAGGGTGAACTTCCCATGTGGAGGCCCTCCATTTGGCCCCCAGTTCGAGGGGGCAGCCTCCCACATGGGAGGCCCCTGGCCTGGTTCCTGCCCTGCAAGGCCCTTGGCCCCGTGTGGAGTGAAACCATGTTGAAAACTGATGACGTACAACTATGGAGACTGCTCTGGTCCCTCTCCTTTCTATCAAAAACAGTAAAATAAATCTTTAAAAAAACAAAAACAGGGGAAGCCTGGATGACTCAGTGGGTAGGTGCTCACTTTGCAGCCCCGGGGACTGAGGATCGAATCCCGGCCCTGGCCCGTGCGAACCCATATGCTGAACTGGGGAGTGCCCCCAGTTCAGTTCTCACTGCTGCAAGACCCTGGCCCAGTTCCTGCCCTGTGCAGCCCCGCCCACCTGTAGAATGAAACTATGTGGAAAAACCAATGATGTACAACTGTGGAGACTGTTCTGGGCCCTCCCCCTTCTCTCTGTCTCTGACTCTGTATCTTTCTCTTGCTGTCAAAAACAATAAATAAATCTTTAAAAAAAAACAACCAAAAAACCAAAAAACCAGGGCATCCCAGATGGAGGCTGTCTTCATTCTACTTTCTACCTTGCTTGAAAAGGCTATGCCACTTGTAAACCATGGATTCCCCAGGGCAAGTCTCCATAAACTGCTAACATCTCTTCCAAAATGGTCTGAAGTGTTTTCCCTTGTGGGGAACTTAATGATGGCGCAAAATTCAATTTTATCCATATGCGGGGTTTTCCTCACATTTGACATGCTTCTTTGGTGATATCTGAAAGAACACGGACGCAAGTAGGCTGAAATTGGGTACATATGAGGGCTGTCTGGGAAAATCAAGCCATAAATGCCTCTATTTTTCATATTACATGGCTGGATACTTTCTGAACAGCCCTTGTATACTAAATCACACAATCAAACTATGTACCCTAGTACTCCCACCTCTCCAATAACCCCCATTCTGCAAATTTCTTGCCTACCTCTCATATGTTTAACTGTCCAAGAAACTGCCAGACTTTAACTGCAGTATGACTGACCTAGGAAGTTACACACTTCATGTGTACTGCCACTCTTCTCTAAAGCAGTTGCACTGGCTCACGTTCCCACCAGTCACATGTGAGAGTCTTGTTGTGTTGGGATGTTTTACAATTTTAAAAAGGACACACTATTAATTTCCCACAGGTGCCGTATGTTGGGTGGTTCAAAACAGAAATCTATCCTCTATCAGGTCTGGGGCCAGATGTCTGAGATCCAGGTGTTACAGGGCCACGTTCCCTCCCAAGGCCCCAGGAAAGGTCCTTCCTTCGCCAGCTCTGGGGGCTCTAGTGTCCCTGGGCTTGTGGCCACCCCACCCCA
>PVKE010044961.1:0-12801 GCA_004027555.1 Craseonycteris thonglongyai | reverse complement strand
ATCGTGTGTGTTGTGTGGGTAAAAAGATGGACTTTCATTGCTGTGTGTCACCCAGACAGCCCTATGACAGGAATTGGCACTTGATCAAACTCCCACCCAGCCACCAGTGATAGAGGAATGGAGAGAGAGGGAAGAAGCAGGGACCAAAACAAAAATGCAACAAGGTTCAGAGCTGACCCTCTTATGGTTTAGAAGCCTCCTCCCTCCCCGATCAAAGAACACGCAGCCGGGCGCAATGGGAGGAAAAGAGAAGCAGGACTTTTTCCACTTTTGGGGGCAGAGGATGAAAACACACACACACACACACACACACACACACACCCCACACACAACACCACACATCACCCCCCTCCCACACACACACACACACACACACACTCAGAGTAGATTTTTAGAAGGGGACAGTCAGAAGTCCACATTGCCATTATCATAAGCGAAAGGTAGGGAGAGGGTTATTTGAGGATTGATTCTCTCCCTTATCTCAGAGTCAGCTGTTAATGTAGAGGGCATGCTGAGTGCAGGCAGCAGAAATCGTCCTCCAGGTTCTGAGAACTCATATTCTCCAGGGAATTTGAGAGAAGGAAGCTCAAAAGTGCTGTATTTTTGCTCATAAATATCAATTTGCTTATTAAAACATCAACTCTCATATGTTAATCCTAGTTAGATATTAAATATGTCCTTGAGGCAATTTTGAATTGCTCTCTCTGTTCCTCTTCATATACACATACAGGCACACAGAGGATATTCATAATAGTATGTCTAACGAAACTTGAAAACTGAACTGAAGCACACTGTGGTAAATTAAAGAAAAAGAACATATGTTTCCTGGTTTTTTCATTCTGACTTATTTCACTTAATAATGTAGAATTGTACACCTGGAAACAATGTAATTGATATCAATTAATGTCTCTCCAATAAATTTAACAAAAAAAGAAAGAAAGAAAGAAAAGAAAAGAAAAAGAAAACACACCCACAGATACCAGAATAGGACTAGGTTTTTCCCAGAAATAAGCAGTTTCATAATAACAGAAGTGAAAAAGAAAAAAATAAAATGAAAACTCCCAAGTCCATCTCAGATACATGGAACATGCACTAAAGTTTTCATAAGAAGTTGTTACTAAAATCCCACAAATCCACTCTGAATTCCAATGATCTACTTTCTATTCCAAGTTGCTACTTACTGGGGCAGCATTTCCATTATCCATGTTAAGCAATGGCTTATAGATGAATAAGAAATTTGGAATCCAGTATTTGAATTCAGCAGGCTGTTTCCAGTAAGTAATTTGAAGCCCTGAGAAATGCCAAAAACATAATTACTAATCCAAGGAGTCCTTTGATTCTGAATAAATAAAAATAGAGATCAAACTCTGGTTAATAGAGATCATTTCCTGTTATACTCCGATTTTTAATGTTGTGACACGGATGGTAATGATTGCTTTTTACCAGTACGTTGTCACTGTTCTTTGAAACACCTTGAGAAGAGATGATTGACTGAAAATATATGAGCAAGGCAGACAGTCTTCCTCTGAAAATTTGTGACTGAAAACATGGGGAACATACTGGAGAGTGTTGAAAGAGTCTCTCCTTGCCTCTTCCCGGGTTTTTATTTAAATGGAAGCACTTCCAGGAGGCTCTCTCCATGGGGAAGAAGCCTCGAGTGCCCACCCCAGAGGGAGGTGGGGAAGGACGCAGATTC
Organism: Craseonycteris thonglongyai; assembly: GCA_004027555.1. Taxonomy (NCBI): domain Eukaryota; kingdom Metazoa; phylum Chordata; class Mammalia; order Chiroptera; family Craseonycteridae; genus Craseonycteris; species Craseonycteris thonglongyai. The sequence continues at coordinate 11,105 of PVKE010044961.1, read as the reverse complement.
CTGCTTTTGCTCTTGCTGGAACTGACGCTGTGATCACAACCAGTTCTGGTCCACACATTCTCTCCAATTGCCCGGATAGGGGTAACTTTGTCCTCTCCTGACAACTTCCAAAGTTCCTGAAAGACCCAGGAAGATTGAACTGTACTTCAGAATCCCAGGAACCACTAAAAGGACAGTGGGTCAAAGGTGCCAGGTTCAACAAACACAGTGTACATCAAACCTGGCTCTACACCGTTCCCATCAATGATACCTGTCTCTAATAACCCAAGGTCAAAACTTGGGTCTTCTCTGACTTTTCTTCATCCTCTTTGAAAGAACTTAACTACCAAGTCCTTATCACTGCATTCAGCAGCTTGCAGTAGGTGTACACCAGTGAACCAATAATGCACACCAGGGATTAATGGTTGTACAATTAATACCCATCCAATTTCCCTTCTTTTTTGCTGGAGAAGCCTCTCCCACTGTACAGGCTGAAGGTGTCAGGTCTTCACAGGCCTGAGCATGAGTCCTTTCAGCTAAGATGTGGGCATGAGACCCAGCCATGACCAATATATTAAGTCTACTACTCTTAAAGGTTTTCTTCTCCCACTATAAAGACACATATTACATAATCTTAAGAATAATTAAAATTAGGATACCAAGTGTTGGAAAGGATAGGGAGCAACTAGACCTTTTCCACATTGTTTTGGAAAACAGCTTGTCAGCTTCATATGAAATATAAGTACGTATGTGTTTATCAAGAATATTGGCTTATGATTTTCTTTTCTTCTGTCCTTGTCTGATTTTGGTATCAGGGTAATGCTGACTTTATAAAATGAATTTAGGATTGTTCCCTCCTCTTCATTTTTTTGGAAGATTTTTTTTTTTTGATTAGTGATTTAATCTCTTTACTTATTATTGGTCTGTTCTGATTTTCTGTTCATGATTCAGTCTTGGGAGGTTTTATGCTTTTAGAAATTTATCAGTTTCTTTTAGGTTATCCAATTTGTTGGTGTATAATTGCTCATAGTAGGCTCTTATGATTCACCGTGTTTCTGTTGTAATGTTTCTTCTTTCATTTTTGATTTTATTAGAGTATTCCCTCTTTTACCTTAGTCTCACTAAAGATTTTTCAATTTTATCTTTTCAAAAAACATAGCTCTTAGCTTTATTGATATTTTATGTGTTTTTTTATGGTCTATATTTCATTTATTTTTTTTTCCTCTTCTCTTTGCTATTTCCCTCCTTCTGTGAACTTTGGGGTTAGTTTGTTCTTTTTCTAGTTCCTTGAGGTATAGTTAAGTTGCTCATTTGAGATCTTTCTCTTTTTCTTAATGTATTTACTGCTGTAAATGCCCCTTTTAGAACTACTTTTTCAGCTTCCTATTGATTTTTAATATGTTGTGTTTCCATTTTCACTTGTTTCAAGGGATTTTTGATTTCCCTTTTGATTTATTCTCTGACCCACTGATTGTTCAAGAGTGTTGTTTAATTTCCACATGTTTGTGAAATCTTCAGCTTTCCTCGTATTGATTTCTAGCTTCATACTATTGTGGTCAGGAAAGATACTTGGCATAATTTCAATCTTCTTAAGTTTTCTAAGACTTGTTTTGTGACTTATTATGTGATTTATCCTGGAGAATAATACTCCATGTGCACGTGAGAAGACTGTGTATTTGGCTGCTGTTGGATGGAATGTTCCATCATGCCTGTTAATCCATTGGCACAAAGTATGGTTCAAGTCCTTGTTGATTTTATGTCTGAATTATCTATCCACTGTTGAAAGTGGGGTATTGAATCCCTTACTACCATTTTATTTTTGTGTATTTCTCCCTTTAAATATGTTAGTATTTGCTTAATATATTTTAGGTGCTATGATGTTTTTGCTTTTTTTGTGATTGTTATATCTTCTTGATGAATTGACTTTTATTATGATATAATGACTTTCTTTTTCTCTTATTACAATTTTTTGGCTTAAAGTCTCTTTTGTCTGATATAAGTGTAGCTACCACTGCTCTCTTAGTTTCCCCTTGCATGAAATATCTTTTTTCATTTCTTCACTTTGACCCTTGTGTGCTTTTAAAGCCGAAGTGACTGTCTTACAAGCAGAATATAGTTATGTCATGATTTTTTAATCCATCTATCAAATCTATGTCTTTTCATAGAAAAATTTAATACATTTACATTTAGATTAACTGTCTCCAGGTAAGGGCTTACTAATGTCATCTTAATAGTTTCTGGCTATTTTGTAGTTCCCTAATTGCTTTCTTCTTCTCTTGCTGATTTTCTTTGTGAATTGATGATTAACCATAGTTTAAATTTTTTATTTCCTTCTTTCTTATCAAATATAAATCTACTGTAGGTTTTTGCTTTGTGGTTACCATGAAATGTACATAGAACATAGACATAACCGTCTATTTGATGCTGATAGCAACTTAACTTGGATTGCACAAAAAATTACCCTTCTACTCCTTAGTTTTATGTTTTTGATGTCACAATTTACCTCTTTTTATATTGTGTGTAAAACTTTTCTTATTGCTTTCTAAGTAATTTTAATTGGGTATTAAAGGGGGGAGGGGAGCATTACCATTAAACAATAGCCTAAAGGATAAATTTGGCTTATGGCATGGTTTTATGTGACCCACAACTAAGAGTAATTTTTATGTTTGTAAAGAGTTGTTAAGAAGAATAAGGAGGAGGAGGAGAAGGAGGGGTGTGGGAGAGAATAGAATATACATCAGAGAGCAACCTACATAGCCTAAAGTATTTACTATCTGGCCCTTTATGAAAAAGCATTTGCTAACTCTTGTGCTATTCTATTCGTGAAGCCCAAAGTCTCCTTATTCTAACACAGTTTAATCAGTGCATAAAATTAACTTTTGGTACACCTCAATGTACACATCATGGCACTATTTGTCAGGTAGACAGTTGAACTTAATGGGTCCTATAACACAAAGGAGAATGCTTTCAAACATTTCTGAGTAAGAGCAAGGAGTGGAACATATGGCCAAGCTGGCACCAAAGAAGATCATGCAGTTAATAGGACAGGTGAGAACCCCGCTTCCTGTATTTCTAATCAATATTGACCAAAGAGGTAAATAGTCCAACCAAACCCAGTTCTCAAGGGTGATTAAGAGGATTGTGAGATAACTAATTACTTTTAGAAACATTGTGGGTATTGTGATTACTGCCAAATATTTTAATGTTTCAATCCTTTCATACATAATGCTTAAAACTCACACAGAAATGTGGAGAACAATTACTCTTGTCTCTCCTCCCCCATCTCTGCTCATCTATTGTATTCATTTCTGGGTATTATCCCATATCATCACCTTTGTCATATAATCTTAATCCTTGATTATTTCTTCTTCTATAAAATCCAAAACTTGCCAAGCTTTCACAGTTCTCCATCATCTATACTAACATCATCAAAATAGTCTACCACATGCCAGAGTACACCAGAGTTTATGTTCATGATCTTATTTAATATTCATTAAAATACATAAAAAGTAGATACTATCATTAGGCCAGTGTTTCTTAATGTTGACACATAGAGATTTAGGGGCCAGATAGCTGTTCATTATAAAGGGCTGTTTCATACATTGTAGGATGGTTAGTAGCATTCCTGGCCTCTACCCACAGATACCAGTAGTCTTCCTTTCTCCTTTAGTTCTGACAACCTAAAATGTCTTCAGATATTGCCAAATGTCCTCATTACCGAATCATCCAATTGAGCACCATTGCATTAGACCCATTTTACAGTCAAGGGAACTGAGGTTTGCAAAAGTTAATTACTAGCCCAAAGGTCCTTTGCTGGTAAGGGACAGAGGCAAGATTTCAATCTAGGCTTGTCTTTAAAATTCTGAATTAATATTCTCTATTGCCTGTTCAAACACAACTTCTGCAATTCCCCACCTGTATCATTTGGTCTATCGGGCCGAGTTTCTCTCATCTGAAACAGAGGTCTGATCTCTTATTCACCTCTTTGTACAACAAACCCACCCTCTACCTCTGCCAATTCTCATACTATGTTATTCCAGATTAATGTATGGATCGGATTTATCCAACCCTGATAGAGAACAGGTGTCATCCTTAGGAATGTTAGGAGAGTAGAATCCCAGGAAAAAACCAGAATTTCTTACCAGGCCAGACACATGAGACCTCAGAGTTACTGCCATTTTATGTTTGAAGAAAGAAAGATATTCCACTTTCAGCCCTCCTCCAAAGATGAATAATAAGTTCAACCAGTTACAGAGTGTTAAAAAGTTAGAGCCCTACAGGATTTAGAAATGTTATTACTGAGCCACCTCCGTTCTCATATGTAAAGGGTGAAGCACATGGAGGAAAGTAAGAAACTTGTGCTCACACAGCTGGTGGAGAGCCACACCTTTGGATTCCCAGTGTAGGGCTCTTTCTACTAGGCCCTTCTCTTTCTAGGAAAGACGAAAGCCAAGACCATGACGCTGGGTTTCAAAGGTGGTTTGAGTTATTGTTGAATTATACTTAGAAATATATTTAATGGTTCCATTTTTGAATACCATATCACAAATAAAATTCATTATTTTTTAAAATGACACTTCAAACTGACAATGTTCATTAATAGCTCTGCCACTTCTTTTAGCATTTTCTATGTTTTGAGAACTTATTATGTGCATAGCTCTCTCTCTCTCATTTAATTCTTACACTGTGAAGTTGATACAATAATTATTGTATAAACTAGGAAACAGGAACTACTTTTGGGCTTTCCAGCATAAGAAATTTTATTTGGGAAATTGATTATACTGAGGGGAAAGGGGGCTAAGAGAGTAAAAAGAGGACAATGAGGCAACTCGGAGATTAGTAACAGCCGGTAGCTGCTGCCATGTTTGGGGGGTAGAAACATAATAGGAGGTGGTGTCACCCAAGTTCAAAAGGGGGCCTCTGTAGGAGGAAGGCTGCTTTCTGTGAGCAGGAGCGCTGGCAGAGACACTGCTATTGCAAGAGACACAACAGGAAGTGAAGAGAGAGATGGGGGAGAAATACTACTCCAGCTTCCTCCCTTCAGCCTCTCACCAGAGGGTCCCATTGACTGGACCTACCTAGGAACCAGAGAGCAAAGGAGCCTGGGAAATATGGCTCCTTGAGAAATAGTTCAGAGACGAAGAAGAATTGAGAATGAATTTGAAGGCAAACAGGCATTGACTTACACAATTATCTTTGTTTTACTAATTTCTTTGACCTTGTGACTGTTTTTACCAACTTCTTTGACCTTGTGACTGCTACCACACAGTTCCCATCTAAACAGAGGCAAATGTCAGCGGGAGTGTAAGAGGAGTGATAACTCAAGTTGCTGTTTTAGGTTCCCTCCTCTTTATCTAAAAGAGAAGAGATTAGAGCCAAGGCAATAGAAATAAGGCAGTACTTAGCATTTGATGGTGAAATCTATCAGCCTATAAGTTTAAAACTACAGGACACAATAGTTATCAGGCTCAGAAATTTTCCAAATGGAAACATTGTCCAATCATGTGAGCAATGAGAGCATAAATACAGGCATATTATAGACTGAGTTGTGTTCCCTAGAAATTCATATATTGAAGTCCTAACCTCCAATGTGAGAGTATTTGGAGATAGGGCCTTTAAAGAGGTCATTAAGGATAAATGAGGACCTAAGAATTGGGCCCTGATCTATATGATGGGTGTCATTATAAAAAGAGGAAGAGACACCAGGGATGTGCATACGGAGGACAAATGTCATGTGAGGACACAGCAAGAAGGCAGCCTTCTGTAGGCCAAGGAGAGAGACCACAGGAGAAACAATCCTGCCACACCTTGGTCTTAGTCTTCCGGCATCCAGAACTATGAGAAAATAAATTTCTGTTTTTTAAGTCACCCAGCCTGTGGCGTTTTATTATGGTGGCCCTAGAACCCTAATACAAGGCACCAGCACAATACAACCAGTAATAATCAGTGTTATTATAGCTTCAAAGACAGTGCCAAGAGGTCACTTTTGTGAGCCACATAGTCTCTGAAAGTATTTGCCAGGCCACCAAGGTCCTTTCCATAGTCAGAGATGAGGCTTAAATACATGCCCATGGAATAAAGGGAAAGCAATGACCAAATCCATTTGCAGATATAAATGGTTTTTGTGAGAAAAGTGGGAATAATGACAAGCAGGCAACTAGGTTTGCATAGAAGAAGAAATTCCTAATTGGTATATGGTCACAGGAGGGAATTGATGGCACGAAAGAGATGATTTTCCACATTTTCAAATTTACCATGCTTGCTGGCTGAAGTCATCGGTAAGGATTTTTTTCTTTGTAGCTGTGATTTTCAGAAAAGTTCCAATACCATACATGGAAGCAGGTCAGGAGGCTAATTTTTGGATATGTTTCTTTCCCCAGACCATTTTACATAAAAAATTATTAAAACAATCTAATTTGGAAGCGTGTTCTTTGTCTTAAAACCCTTGCCTCATCCAGACACAAGAATTCTGTCAGTGTAATTACGAGTATATTGTCTTATTGAAAAAGCTAAATCCGAAGTTGAAATAAGCCAAAAGCACTCAGCTTGGCCATTCCATTGTGGGGATCTTGAGAGCTGCTGTGTGATTGCTTTGGGGCCAAACAATTCGAAGAAGTAAATTGACATTCTGCTATTGGGGTCCTCCAGGGGTCTGAGCGACAATTGGAGATCTGCTTGGGATTAACTGTTTTACATTGTTGCTTGGAGAACTACTCAAGTCCTGTAAATTGTGAGTGAACTGAGCAAATACAAAGATCAGGGGGCTATCTGGGGAAGAGAAGCAGAGTTTGCCAGTAAGGTTTGTCAGGAAGGAGCAAAGATGTGAACTGCAGAGAGATCTACACACAAAACGACCAGGTTTCCCCCACCTCCAAAAACCACACTGCGCCCAGTTTCTGAGGCAATTTGTTAGTATCCTTTGAAGCCTCGCTACTCAAAATGTGGTCTCAGTCCAGCTGCATCAGCACACTTAGGGGCTCACCCGAAATGCCCGCTTCCAGACCCACCAAATGAGAATCTGCATTTCACCAAGACCCCCGGATGAAATGCCCGTGGAATTCTGAGATGCTTGTGTCTGCAGCACTGTTCAAGCAGGTAGATGTAAAAGGAGTGCGTACATTCTGCCATGGCCCATGTGTACACTCGAGGTCATCATTTCCGCCCTCACTTGATGTGATCACTGTTTAACAACATAGTAGCATTTTGCCAGAAACAGAATGTGCCGCCCCCAAATTCTTGTTGATGTCCTAAGCCCCAGGTGACTATTTTTGGAGGTAAAATCTTTAAGAATGTAATTGAGGTTAAATGAGGTTACACGGGTCCTAAACTGAGGGAATTGCTGGCCTTTTAAGAACAGAAAGATCTCTGTCTCTCTCTCCTCATAAAGGAAAGGCCATCTGAAGATACAGTGAGAAGGGGGATGTCTTGAAGCCAGGAAGACATTCCCCTCCAGAACTTGATCATGCTGGCACCCTGACCTTGGACTTCCAGCCTCCAAAACTGTAAGAAAATAAATTTCTGTTGTTTAAGCCACACAAGCCTGTGGTAATTTGTTATGGCTCTTCATGAACTGATGAGCTAGATTACTTCCTAAGGAAGTTCTGGTTCTAATATGTTATCTTTTTAAATTTGAGAATGGTTCTGTCATTTGAGAATGAGGCAGGTCCAATGGCATCAATCTACAAAATAATATCAGAAGAGGAACAAGGCTCTTAGCTAGGTTTAAGGATATAACTGTGTGTAAGGCACTCCCTTCATGGAACTTACAGTTCTCTGCAGGCAAGAGATGATACGAAAGAGCAATGAGCACTGGGAAGGAAATCAGAAAGTGTTGTACTAGACAATGATGTGGCATCTTTTCAGAAGACGTAAGGTTGTTTTAGCTGAGATATAAGAAGCCAAATGTGAGAAGAAGAAAAGATATGGGGAATAGGTAACACATGGGTCTGCAATGCAAAAGAGATTATGAAGTTAAAGGAACTAAAGGGATTGTAGTATGAATGAAGTCCGAAGATAGTAGGAAGAAATGGGACTGGAGAGCTAGGTAGAGACTAGATCATGCCAGGCTTACAGGCCATATAGGGAGTTTTCAGTTTTATACTAAGTGCTAAGAGAGGCTAGCAAAGGGCTTGAAATCATACCAGAGTTACAGGAACTCAACTAGCCTTCTTCACTAAATTATCATTGTAGAGTTATGGACTACACAAATAATTATAGGCAATAACCATATAATAGTAAGCAAATAATGTACCTATTCCATAGGTTTGGTTTTAATTCACTGAGATCCTTCAAAGGATTGATGTAAGTTCAGAATCTGTACCCCTACTTCATCACTTTGAACTTTAGTTTCTGCTTCAGCAGGACTCTCATGGCAAATGACAACATTAATCTAAGACTCAAATTACCCAAACCTGCTCCCTGCTCTCTTAGGGGAGTAGAATGTTACTTGGAACATAGCCTTACAATTAAGATCTTATTATTATTGATGCTTAGGCAAATGTTCTTACTGGCTGCATCTCCAAGAAAATAAAATGCAGGTCACTCTTTTCTCATTTCCCAGCACTGACTAGCATTTGAATAAGCACTCAAGGAGATATAGCCCCTGATTCCTCGACAGGAATCTGAATTAATGCAGGAAGGATCAAAGATTAGTCTGCATTTGTTTACAGTTTATCCCCTCCTATTACAACAGCATTTGAGACAGCTTCAGAAACAAACACAATAAAGGTAGGGGAAATCTCTTTGTCCCTCAGGAGGAAATAACTGTCCAATAGATGAACTCAATGACTGAATTATGTCCCTGAATTTTCTGGAAACTTAGACAAGAAAGGAAATGATGGTTTATATTATGTTTATTATCTGATAACAAGGAAACATCAGACTTGTTCTACAGTGACAAACCTTTTTCTGAACTCTACCAAAAAAATTTATCCTGCAGATGTTTATATAAGGGAAATTGGGTATCTAGTGGAAAAAGCATTCAAGAAAAATTGTGAAGGAAAGAAGACCACAATGCAGTTCAAAATAAATGTTTCTTGGTCCAGCTGTCTGAAAAGTTAAGAGTGGTATAAATTCACAAATGCATTTTTGTAAGAAGCTGAGGTATTGTGTTCCAGGTACTTTGATCTCTGATAAAGACTTCACTTAGAGAACCCAGAAGAAGACCTTTCTTAACATGTCCATTAGATGCTTTCTCACAAATTACAGCTTCTTTAAGCAAATCTTTGGCAGGTATTGAGTTGTAGTTCATTCAGGAAAGTGCAATTGTCAGGGAACGCAGACAGTCAAGACTATTAGCCAGAATGGACTCTGAATGCTCGCTTGTGAAAGACGCTACGTTGGCCTGCTGAGGCTGGGGCTGAGATATGGACTTATTGTCTCATCCAGCACCTCCCACTTTATCACAGCCTTGCTGGACAAGGATTTTCTTAGAAAAGAGCTTTGAATATTCTTAAGAACTTGTATACATTCTTTGTTGTGAGTCCAGATATTGACCCTCTGGCCCAGGAAGAAAGGCAGTGTGGGAAGATGTGAAGGGGAGCATAGTGTCTTATGGGAAATATCATTTCCTTGGAGATGTTTGCCTAACTTTACAACTCCTATCCCAATTACTTATGAAAAATCTACATAGTATGTCTACTGTTTTGTATTTTTATGAATTCTTATCCATTGTGTTCTAGTTTGTTTTTGTGGCTTCACTCACCTCAAGAGATAGGTTATATCTATTTATTTTTTCAACAGTTTTATTTATTATTAAAAATAAGAGTCACTATATATTAATTTAGTCTTCAGATTATAACCTGATATATGTGTGTGTGTATGAACATTTTATACCTTTACTCCATTATACTGTGCTAATTCTTGATGAGTTAGTCAATAGATCTTAACACAGCTGGAGAAGGAAATCCTAATTATCTCATCTGATGCTATGTTTTATAAAGGTCTATGAGAATTTTTCCCTTGTAGTCATTAAAAATAATATATGTAAATTTTTATTCTGCTACATACATAATGTGTGGTATCTAATCCTTCTAGCTGGGTCATTCTGAGATAAATATAATAAATATAACATCAGTAAACTTATATAGAGTATTGGTTATACTGTTGACCACAAAGTCAACCATAAGCTACATGGACCTCCTGAGAGTACTCATTCTTGGATAAACCAAACTGTTTGAGGGTGGAGAATTTCCAGGTGGGATCCCCTGGACCCATTTATCAGTCTCTACTTGTACTTCAAAGATGAATAGGCCACAGTCTCTGTCCTTTAGGAGCCCAGAGCAAGAGAGGCTTCACACAACCTCTGTAGGTAGTAAGGACTTAATGCATATTTACTGAATAAATGAGTGACTGAATGATGAGAAAGGTTAACATTCAACTATAAAATAGAGCTAAATATAAATGTGAACCCCTATAAAAATGTCATATTTAATGAGAATTAAAGGATGAATAGAATTCTAGACTATAGAGATAGGGAAAGAAAACAAAGGTAGTGATTGTTGTTTTTATCTGGGTAGCACCAATCAATCTCAGTCTTACATTGGTAACAGACCCTGACACATTGGCCAAGGTGGTTGGCAAATGAGCCAGGTGAGGCCAATTATCATTCTACCTTACTTTAGTCACTGGGACTGAGAAACCTTGAGCGTAAGGGATACCTTGTTCAAGTTAGGCCAATCAGGTGGTCTATCCCAAGAATTAGAAACTTGAATACATAAGATGGAGAGGGTAATAGTGAGTTAGTTATGGTGGAGTCATCTAGAATGTCCATGAGTTCTTTTTGCTTGGCTTTCTTGGCTGTCTTAGAACATAGCCTTCTGGCTCTTGTTCACCCAGTTCTTCTTTTGAGTCTGTGAATCACTCTTCCCTTCTTATTTTTTTTTATTTTTTTTATTATAGTCATTTATTTATTTATTTATTTTTTTTATTTTTATTTTTTTTAATTTATTGTTAAATTTGATGAGGTTACATTGGTTGGTAACAATTAGACAGTTTACAGATGTACAAGTCCACCTCACATCATTCATGCATCGTATTATGTGCCCATCACTCAGTATCAGCTCCCCTTCCATCACCTTATATCTAGTGCCCACTCCCACCTCCCCCCACAACTGTCCCCCCGCTCC
>PVKE010044960.1:0-12801 GCA_004027555.1 Craseonycteris thonglongyai | reverse complement strand
GCCCCCCCCCCCCGTTTGGCCCCCGGCTGGAGGGGGCATTCCTCCCATGCAGGAGGCCCCCAGCCCGGACTTTGCTCTACGCGGCCCCCTCCCACCTGTGTGGAATGAAACCATGTCGAAAACTGATGACATACAACTATGGAGACTACTCTGGGCCCTCCCACTTCTCTCTGTCTCCCTCTGTCTCCCTCTGTCTCTGTCAAAAAAAAAAATCTTAAAAAAAAAGGCTATTAGATAAAGCTCAAGGTAATATCCAACAGGTGACAGAATTTTGGCTTGGGGGCCAGGCAGCCACAAATGAGCGCAATGCTACTTCCTATGGGGGCAGCAACTGCTGAGGCCAAACCCAGGCCCATGCCATTAGAACATCTACTACAGCTGCCTGTGAAAACTCGGTGTATCTTGCCCATGCTCTACCATTTTCACCAGGCATGGATTCCACTGGATAATTAGCTCCTATTTCTGTCTCTTGACTCCAAGTCTTTTTTTAAAAACAGATTTAATTTATTGTTTTTGACACAGAGAGACACAGAGAAAAAGACAGAGAGAAGGGGGAGGGCCCAGAGCAGTCTCCACAGTTGCACATCATTGGTTTTTCCACATAGTTTCATTCCACAGGTGGGCAGGGCTGCACAGGGCAGGAACTGGGCTCAGGGCCTCCTGCATGGGAGGAATGCCCCCCCCCCCGTCCCGAGCCAGGGGCTGAACCCAGAGGAGTGGGGGGGGGGGCGCGAGAACCAAACTGGGGGCCTCCCACATGGGAAGCACACCCCAGTTCAGCATATGGGTCCACATGGGCTGGGACCAGGATTCATTCCTCAGTCCCCAGGCCTGCAAAGTGAGCACTTTACTCCCTGAGCCATCCTGGCTGCCCCAACTCCCAATCTCAATGAGGAATCTCTAAGTGGTGGCCTAGGGCTCACACCTCTTCCCCAGGCTGAGTTCCAATTTCTACCTTAGGGAGGAAGAACTCTCAACTTGGAGATTCTGCAAATTTAGAAAGGTGAATCAGAGGAGGATGGGTAGGGCAGAGGTGATGTCTTGTCCTTAGGAAGAGGATATTGAGTGTGTATGCTTCAGAATCCCATGACCCTTTCTGTCCAGCAATAGGTTCTAGAGATGGTCCAAGCACTAATGAGAATTTAGGTCTGTGTAATTCTGTGATCAAGATTCCATACAGATGATCCAGGGGGCAGAACATGGTCAAACACGATAGAATGATTCTTTTTAGACTGGGCACTCCATGGGGACAGGGACAATGTTTGTCTATTTTACCACTGTATTACCAGCAGTTAGCTTGGTGTTTTAATACATGAATGAAGAAACGATAGAATGAATGAACACATTAAACTCAATACTTTCCTTATGTAGTTATAAATTTTCATGGAGATGTAGATCTCCTATTCTCAGGAGAAGCCTAAGAGATGCTGTTTGGGGGAGGTCTTATTAAATCAGGGAATCATAAGAGAGGTATCTCCCTCCATGCATATCAAACTACAAATTTATGTAGGGTTTCTGATTCCCCTTCAGAAGGGTTCTGCCTGAGCAGACGCATTCACTGTCTCCATTCAGAGGGAAAGGACCATCAAGCATGTGACACCAGATTTTACAGTCCAACCAGACACTTTCTTGAGGAGGAATGTATACAATAGTCCAACAGTGGAATGTCTCAAAATTGCTGCACCTGAAGGCCTATTGAAATTGAGCTTTTATGTGTAGTGTAGGGTGACCAGACGTCCCGCTTTTTGCAGGACAGTCCCAATTTTTAACAATTTGTCCCGCGTCCTGCAGTGTTTTAAAAAAGTCCCGATTTTTGGAAAGAATGCACGACAAGCTAGGGAACGGCGGGAGATAGACCAAATTTTTAATCAAGAACCCCCTGTCCCCCAGTCAATGGTGTCCCGCCTTACCAATGTTAAAATCTGGTCACCTTAGTGGTAGGTTCGGCCAGTGGCTTCAACATTTGCTTACCAAACATCACGCAATGGCAACTCCATTTCCGGCTGCGACTGTTGAAAGGCAGAGACCACCAGAGGGAGCAGATGTGCCTCTGCTGTGGTGGATCATGGCACTTCCTGTTTGGACCCTCATCCCCTCCACCTAGGTTCTAGGAAGTACCACTGTTGCTCAGCAACAAGGAAGCCAATCATGCAGGGCCTCTGTTAGTAGCCTGAGATGTGGATGGTAAAGGCCTGCCTCTAGAGCACATCTACTGAAGCGCTTTGGAACTTACTGGCCACCCAAAATGTGGCCTGTTATCCCTCATTATTTCAGGGGTCTACAAAAGCACACAAACGTTAAGTAAATTCACTATAAATATTCAAGGAACTCAATATATAATTGTATTCATGGCTAACATTTATTACAGCAACAGGATATACAATAAGATCAGCATGGCATAAAAGACACAGATGGGGTCTGGAGAAATCCACTCTCAGGATTTCTGATGTTCTCTCTCTTGGGAGGGGGGCACACCAAGCATACTCTTTCATGGGAGTGGAAATGCACAATATGTGGGCAATGTTTTTACCCAAGGAAGCTCACTCAGTGCCTGAGGGTTTCTTTTTTTTTTTTAATCAGGAGATAGTCACTAGGAACACTCTGCCTAGCACGTACTAAAATTCCAGACACTCAGACGGAAAACAGATGTTCAGCATAAATGACATTTTTCAAACAGGTTAGGCACAGCAAACCACCCTTATCAGATCAGGAATAGGTCAAGTGCTGTAGTTTTCTATCACTGCTGTGGCAAATTGTCACAAACTAAGAGGCTTTATGTATACAAATGTATTATTTCATAGTTCTGTAAATTAGAAGTTCGGATCTCATGGGGCTAAAATCCAGGGGTCTGCAGGACTGCATTCTTTTCTTGAGGCTCTAGGGGAGGATCTATTTCCTGTTCATTCAGCTTGTTGGCAGAATTCAGTTCAGAGGTCCCTGTTTGCTTGAGCGCTATAAACTGAGGATCGTTCCCAGCTTCTGGAGACACCGTATTTCTTGGCTTGTGGCCCCTTCTTGCATTCAAAGCAAGGACAGTGAGTTGATTCCTTCTCAAGTCTCATCTTTCTGGCCCTTTTTCTACCATTTTATCTCTCTGCCACCAATAGAAAAGGTTCTTTTCTCTTACAGATTCCTGTGATTAGATTATGCGCGCCCAAATAATACAGGATAATCCCTGCATCTCAAAGCCCTTAACCTTATTCACATATGCAAAATCCCTTTTGCCATGTAAAGTAACATATTCATAGGCTCCAGGGATTAGGATGTGGAAAACTTTAGGCATCCGGTATTCTGCCCGCAAGTGCCAAATTCTCAGATGCCAGCTAAGGGTAAGGTGACCAGACGTCCCGCTTTTGGCGGGACAGTCCCGATTTTTAACAATTTGTCCCGCATCCTGCGGCATCTTAAAAAAGTCCTGATTTTTGGAAAGAATGCACGACAAGCTAGGGAACGGCGGGAGATAGACCCAATTTTTAATCAAGAACCCCCTCCCCACCCCGGTCAATGGTGTCCCGCTTTACCAATGTTAAAATCTGGTCACCCCAGCTAAGGGCCAACTTCGAAAACAGGACTTTCTAAAGACAACAATCTGGGGAAGCTGCAATGGCTCAGCGGGTTAACTCCTCACCTTGCAGCCCCGGAGACCATATGCTGAACTGGGGTGTGCTTCCCATATGGGAAGCCCCCAGTTCTGTTCTCACCATGGTGAGCTTCCCCTGGTGGAGGCCCCCGGTTGGCCCCCTGGACAGCTCCCCTCCCACCTGTGTGGAACGAAACCATTTCGAAAACTGATGATGCACAACTATGGAGACTGCTCTGGGCCCTCCCCTTTCTCTATGTCTCTCTGTCTCTGTCTTTCTCTCTGCCAAAACAATAAAGTACATCTTTAAAGACAACCACCTCAGGTCTGCTATATCAACTATTTTCTGGACACTCATGAATATATAAAGAAAGGTGACATCATCAGTCCAATAGTGTGTGTCCTATACTGTGCTTCTCTTGGACTTCATAGACAACTGGACCCAGGGCCTAGCCCACAGAGAGGCTTCACAGGGCTATCTCCTCCCCTGCTTTCAACCATGATAGAAACCAAGGTCAAAGAAACTGTTAGGCCATGGTGATAATTAGCATTGGGCTTGGCTGAGAGTAGATTCCAGTTTAAATTCTTAGCCATGTACCAAGAGCAATTTACTTATTTTCTCTGATGCTCATTTGTCATCTCTTCCTAGGTATAACACCATTATCTTACAAAATTAAATGAAAGAATGCACATAATGCATATGTAAGACAATGCCTTCCAGATCATAATGGCTAGTGTGCTAGAAGATGCAGCATTCAGTGGGAGCAAAAACAAGATTAAAATCTATTTCACATGGGCTTCCTCATGGGGGAGAAATAAGAGGTAGGGGCTCACTTAGGATTTGCTTTAGCCTTTATTTTTCTTGAACCTTTATCTCTCTGTTGACAGACTTGTTTCTCTTTCTTCTATTAAAATGTGACATTGTGAATTATTAACTTTTGTTTTTTCACCCCACACTCCAGCTTGCCCTTTTACTCCTGGCCCTGCCTGAGACAGAGCAGGTCCAAGGCTTCTGCCCCAGGGTAGAGTTATTTTAGCAGAAAACGAGACTTCAGAGAATTTACCCAGAGAAAATAGAACAAAAAGAAAGGCTTTCTGAGTACTAGAATCTTAGGTCTTTTGAATACCAAGAGATAAGGACCTGGGCTATGTGCAGGCATAGAAGAATACGTGGTTTGTTAGAAGAATTTCCTGTCATCCCAGACCAGATAAAGACCCCGCAGACTGAAGGGAGACAGAGATATATTGACGATACTCAAGGCCAGGCAATTTTAACTCTCATCTCAGAATTCATTGAGTCTTAAAAATAAACACTCCAGGCATATTTCTCTGAAGACACAGTGTACTAAGGAAAACAAAGAAGAGGCTGCAGAATATGCTACCTTTTGACCAAGAGAATGAAGGAGGCCA
The DNA here is from genome assembly GCA_004027555.1 of Craseonycteris thonglongyai. Lineage (NCBI taxonomy): Eukaryota > Metazoa > Chordata > Mammalia > Chiroptera > Craseonycteridae > Craseonycteris > Craseonycteris thonglongyai. Next base: position 7,811 of record PVKE010044960.1, on the reverse strand, counting down.
AAGGAAAATGCCAGGAACAGATCGTTAAGAGATGTAGGCTGTCTTCTCTGAGAGCTTTTTGAGTCCTGTCAAAAATGAGATTTTCTAAGAGTAACAAATAAATAAGATCAGACATAAAAAATAAAAAAAGGCAACACTTCATACTTTTTTTTTCTCTCTTTCCCCATCCCTCCCTCTGACTCCCCCCCACCCTACAGGATTTGGGTTCTCTCTAATCTCCAAATATTACAATGGTACGACCTGGAGGACCCAAAAGGCAACTTAGTTGGCTTTTTAGTCTGGTCCTGAGGACTGGGAGAGAAATAAAGTCTTTGGTGTTCATAGAAGGTTCGGCACCAGTTATCAGAGTGGCAGTTTGCAACCAAGGACTGTGTTATTAAAGACAGAGTTTACCTGGTGTGGGTCCTCAGCAAACCATGTTTGGCCCTCTGAGGAAAAAGACACTGCCATACTGGCTTGGTAGTCACTATCAGGTGAGGAAGACCCAATGCCTCCCATTACCAGAACATCCATGAGGTTTCCTGGTTGCAAGGTGACAATGTCCAAGTCACAACGGGTGAACAAAACACACACAGACAGACCTGTACAGAGCCACTTGCTCTTGGGTCAGTTGTTCACTGAAAGATAACTGGTTCCCCCATTTCTGGTGGATGCATATCTGGCCAAGGCAGTGAGCAAAGGGTGACAGCAGGATGGAATTTTGGGGACCAAAATTGGGACAGATCGAAATAGTTAATAACTCAACAATTCCTGATCCCTTCTGCCTGCAACTACTAACCCTCCATGGCTTCTAGCTTAACGACCCTCTGAGTTTGGGGGAGGGTTCATGTATCCATTGACAAAAATAAATAAAAAATGCTCTGAGAACGGTGTGCACCGTGATTAAAAGCAAATTGATACTGTTTGTCCCGCTGGGTTTCATGCATGTACATCAGGGGGAATCATGACTCCCGGGCATACTTCAGAGATATTGTAGGTTTGCTTCCAGACCACCACAATAAAGCAAGTTGTAATCTTTTTGATGGTGGAGTGTCTGGTATTCAATCTATTAAAAAAAAGAAAAAAGCAATACTCATTGCACAATGAAGTGAAGCACAATAAAACGAACTATGACTGTATAGGCAAACTATAGTGTACAAGTTGCTTTTTGTGCATTTTTCAAGGGAGAGGGGATGTAGATTCTCAGAAGGTTCTGAGACTTATGACATTTTTGCAGGAGGGCATCGTGAATCTGTGCTTTATTAACTGTGCACCCTATGAACACTCATTTACAATCACCACAATACACTTTTCCTGCCTGTGGAGTGGGAAAAACAATACTGAGCACACAGAGTTATTGTGAGGAATTAATTAGAAGGTGCTTTGTAAATAAATTGATTTTTAAATGAGGTGTATTCATGTGTTAGCCTTCGTTACCACCCCAAAATGAATAGCTCCATTAAATAAAGGGCAATTGGTTGAGATTTTGGATAGAGAGATACACATTTTTCAAAAATGTAAATAGTTTATATGTGACATAATGACGTATTTAATCCCATATTTTTTCAAGGAAACTTTTTCATAGATTATTGGTATTGTGGGCTTTAAAAATAATGATGCTGCTGATAACGATAATTCCTTCTACTTGCGTAGCCAGTAGTCTTCTCATTTATCTCATCAGTTGTTGACAAAGCCCTTCTCTTACTCTTGTAAATGAAATGAGGCTATTGCTAGGTCTGCAGTGTTTGGTTGCCATGGTTTGAGTTCGTTTCATAAGCTGTTGCCTGGCAATGCCATGCGTCAGCCAGCTCTTTTCCTCAGCACTCTCGACACACACTGTCTGAAGTATAATGAGACTGAGGCTGGGCAAAAGAAGATGTCGGGCTCTGAGCATTTTTTATCTTCCCCCACAGTGCTCTTATCATGGTGCCTGATTGATGTGCTGAGAGTAGAGCAATGAAGTGATTATGAACATGTGATTTAGAGTCACGAAGACCTGGCTTCAAATTTTGACTCAGGATCTAGCTCGGCGTGTCCTTTAGCTATTCACTTAGAAGCCTGCTTGAGTCTCAGTGTCCCCATATGTAAAGTGGGGTACGACAATACTCTGCTACTAGAGTACATGTGAGGATTGAGGGAGAAAACCCATGTAAAGTAACTGCACACAGTAGGTGCTCAGTAGCTGTAACCTATACTAATAAGGGTGATAGGAGATGGTGGAAACATAACTTCTTTTTTGTTCTGCAGTAAGATGCTCTGATGTAGCAGTCAGTTTGAATTTAATTTGTATAGTTATGTCCTACTTGCCTTTAGATGTAGAATGAGTGGGTCCACTGCAAATCCATGGAGTGAACACAGTCAATAATTCAGTGGTTACCTGAGGGTAAGGAGTAAGGATGGTGGGGGAGGAGGGAGGAGACATCAAATATACGGTGATGGAAGGAGAACTGACTCTGGGTGGTGAGCACACAGTACAACACATAGATGATGTCATGTATAATTGTATACCTAGGAACTCTGTAATGTTTACTAACCAATGTCACCCCAATACATTTAAATATATATGTATATCAGAAAAAAAGATGATCCTTTCTCTACTACACTGCAGGGTTGCTTTATCATAGATGAAGTCACTACATTATATCTATATATAAAAAAAGGGCTTGGGGATTTTTGCTCTTAATAATTTTTACCTTTCAGTTTTTGTACGCGATTATTCAAATGTTAGTGAAGAGTGAGGGTACTATTTTTTATGCACCATGAAAAAGTCTTAAGACTTTTCAAGTCCATTTTTACACTTGGGACCAATTGTCAGATACTAACAGGGTTTATTTCTGATTTACTTTCAGGAAAGTTTCCTTCATTACCTTGTTAGAAGATTTTAAAATGATATATGCAGCTATGATTTATTTAGAGGCTAATTGCTTGAAAAGGAATAAGCAGGGTGTGGCCAAGATGGCTTGGCCACCACCTAAGATTCATGCTCTCTTTCCATGAAATGGAATAGCTGAGATTGCAGTTCTCAGCACTCCACCCTACCCCGAACTCCATCCAGGTGACCAGTACTTGCTAGTGGAGTGTGAGAGTTACTATGTGGCCAAATAAAGCACTATGCCTTCTCCATTGTCTATTTTCTTATCTGCTAGCTAAATAGAGGGAACATGGGGGCCCCATAGACGAGGGAGTTCAACAGATAGGAGTCTATCACCAAGCAAAAGCATCTTCACTGGGTTTATGGAGCAAGAATTAAACTTCTATTCTGTTAAGCCACTAAAATCACTTTATGGCTTATGTATGATAGTAACTAGCATTCCTTTAACCAATAGAGAGGACTATCAGAGATCTCCTTAATCAATCATCAATCTTGTATGCAGAACATAACTTAGGAATACACTGTGCCTCTCCAAACCCTACAACTGTGAAATACACTTAGGAAATCATACAAAAATAATGCCTGGGATGATGGTGGGCGTATTCTTTAGTAAGCCCTCACTCAGTCTGAATTGGGTTAGATCCCATCAGGATTGCCTTCCTGGAAATGGCACAGGCAAGAGGACTCAGGGCTGGGCCCCAAAGCAGTGGCTTAGCAATTTAAGTTGAAAGAGATGCAATGCTAACAGGCAGGTGATTAATAGGAGCCTAGGAAATACAGCCAAAGGGTAGAAAACTCAGAGTGTAGGCGAAACATGGGTATCAATCTGGACAGTGAAGCTTAAAAAGATAAAAGACCCAAAAGAGTCAGCTATAAAACTGTAAGAACTGATAAATAAATTCTGTAAAGTAGAGGATACAAAATTGATAATCAGAAATCAGTTATATTTTTGTATACCAATAACAAATTGTCAAAAAGAGAAATTAAAGGGAAGCCGGGATGGCTCAGTGACTTGAGCGCTGGCTTTGCAGGACCAGGGTCCGAGGATCAAGTCCCAGCCCCGGCCCATGAGGACCCATATATGGAATTGGGGTGGGCTTCCCATGCAGGAGGCCCCCAGTTTAGTTCTCTCTGGGGAAAGCTTCCCATGTGTGTGAAGCCCCTGGTTTGGCCCCAAGCTCACGGGGGCATGCCTCCAATGCAGGAGGCCTCCAGCCTGGTTCTCACCCCGAGTGGCTCCCCTGCCCACCTCTGTGTGGATTGAAACCATGTCAAAAACTGATGATGTACAACTATGGAGATTACTCTGGGTCCTCCCCCTATCTCCATCTCTCTCTGTCTCTGTCTCTGTCAAAAACAATAAAATAAATCTTTCAAAAAAGAGAGAGAAATTAAGGGGGTGCCAGGATTGCTCAGCAGGTTGAGTGCTCATCTTGCAGCTCTGGGGTCTGAGGATTGAATCCTGGCCCCGGCACATGCAGACCCATATGCTGGGGTGTGTTTCCCACGTGGGAGGCCCCTGGTTTAAGGGGGTGTGCCTCCCATTCAGGAGGTCCCAGGCCCAGTTCCTTCCCTGCATGGCCCCACCCAACTGTGTTGAATGAAACTATGTTGAAAACTGATGACATACAACTATGGAGACTGCTCTGTGCCTTTCCCCTTCTCTCTGTCTCTCTCTGTCAAATAAATAAAGAGAGAGAGAGAGAGAGAGAGAGAGAGAGAGAGAGAGAGAGAGAGAGAGAGAGAGAGAGATTAAGAAACAATCCCTTTAAAACTGCATCAAAAAATACCTACGAATAAATTTAATCAAGGAGGTAAGAGAACTGTACTCAGAAAATAAGACACTCAAGAATGAAATTGAAGAAGATACAAATAAATGGAAGCATATGTTATGCTCATGGACAAAAAGAATTAACATCTTTAAAATGTCCATACCGGGGAAGCTGGGATGGCTCAGTGGTTTAAGCACTCACTTTGCAAGCCCGGGGACCGGGGCTCGAGTCCCGGCCTTGACCCGTGCAGAACCATATGCTAAACTGGGAGCTCCCCCAGTTCAGTTCTCTCTCTGTCTCTATCTCTCTCTCTGTCAAAAATTAAAAAAAAAAAATGTCCATACTACCCAAAGCAAGCTATAGATTCAATGCAATCCCTATCAAAAAACCTTTGGCATTTTTCACAGAACTAGAACAAATAATCTTAATATTTATGTGGAATCACAAAACTCCTGAAATAGTCATAATAATCTTGATAAAGAAGAACAAAATTGGTGGTATTCTACTACCTGATATCAATCTATACTACAAGGCTATTGTAATCAAAACAACAGCATGGAACTGGCATAAAAACAGACACATCTATCAATGGAACACAATAGAAAGCCATGAAATAAATCCATGCCTACCTATATGGTCACTTAATCTATGACAAAGGAGGCAAGAACATACAGTGGGGTAAAGACAGTCTATTCAATAAATGGTATTGGGAAAACTGGACAGATATATGCAAAAAATGAAACTGGGCCACCTCCTTATACCATATACAATAACTAACTCAAAATGAATTAAAGACTTAAATGTAAGGCCCAAAACCATAAAACTCCTAGAAGAAAACATAGGCAGTAAACTCTAACATTGCTCTTAGTGATTTTTTTTTTCTGATATATCTCCTCAGGTAAGGGAAACAAAAGAAAAAATAAACAAGTAAAACTACATTAAACTGAAAAGTTTTTACACAGGTGGAATATAAAACTGAAAGTAACAATGAAATAAAAACACATGGACACAGTCAATAGTTTAGTGGTTACCTGAGGGTAATGGGGGAGGTGGGTGGGAGAGCTGGTTGGGGGGGAAATAGGGAGGGGGCATCAAATATGTGGTGATGGAAAGAGAGCTGACTCTGGGTGGTGAGCACATAATGCAATGTATAGACCATGTAATGTAGAATTGTACACCTGGAAACAATGTAATTGTTATCAATCAATGTCACCCCAATAAATTTAACAATAAAAAAGAAAAAAAGTTTTTACATGGTAAAGAAAACCATCAACAAAATGAAAAGATAACCTACTGAATGGGAGAAGATATTTACCAATGATATAACTGATAAGAGATTAATATCCAAAATCTATAAAATGACTCTTACAAACAAACAAACAACTCAAACAATCCAATTATAATAACAAATGGACAGAGGATCTGAATAGACATTTCTCCAAAGAGGACATACACATGGCCAATACACATATGAAAAGATGTTCAACATCACTAATCATCAGAGAAATACAAATTAAAACCACAGTGAGATATCATGTCACATCTGTCAGGATGGCTATCATCAATAAATCAATAAATAAATGTAGGCAAGGGTGTGGAGAAAAGGAAACCCTTGTGCACTGTTGGTGGGATTGGAAATTGGTGCAGCCACTATGGAAAACAGTATAGAGGTTCCTCAAAAAATTAAAAATAGAACTACCTTATGACCCAGCAATTCTACTTCTGGGTATTTATCTGAAGAAATCCAAAACACTAATTTGAAATGATATACGCACCCCTATGTTCATTGAAGCACTATTTACAATACCCAAGATATGGAGGCAACCTGGGTGCCCATAAATAGATAGTTGGATGAAGAAGAGTTGGTACATATGAGGGCTGTCTGGAAAGTATCCAGCCATGTAACCGTTCTTGTTATATTGACAGCGGCTGGATTTTTTCCAGACAGCCCTTGTATATACAATGGAATATTACTCAGCCATAAAAGAGAATAAATTTTTACTATTTACAACAACATGTTTGAACTTAGAGGGTATTATGCTAAGGGAAATAAGTCAGAGAAAGACAAATATATGATCTCACTTATATGTGAAACCTAAAGGACAAAATAAATGAACAAACAAAATAGAAACAGATTCATACATATAGAGAACAAACTGAAGGTTCCCAGATGGGAGGAGAGTTGGGGACCTGGGTGAAAAAGGTAAAGGGATTAAGAAATACTTAATAGTAGTTACCAAATAGCCACAGAAATGTAGAGTATACAGCATAGAGAATACAAGCGCCGTCTGGGAAGTATCCAGTCATGTAACCATTCTCAGTATATTGACAATGGCTGGATTTTTTTTCTGGGCAGCCTTCATATAGTCAGTCAATAATGTTACAACAACTATGTATAGTGACAGGTGGGTACTAGACTAATTAGGGGGGAATCACTGCATAAATTACATAAATATCTAACCACTATGTTGCATATCTGAAACTAATATAAAATAATATTGAATGTCAACTATAACTGAAGAAACTCAATAAGTAAAAAAAACAGGTTCACTGAATATGAAAATATGTAGGTGGTTCAATATGCACTTTAAAAAAAGATAAAGGAAAGATAAGTAACAAGGCTTCTGGGAATGGTAAGAATATACAGGTAGGGAAGGGCTAGTTAGGACCTAATTTGGTGGAACCACCATTTGTGTAGTTATCTGCATGGCCTAGCACCTTCTGTCTATTTTTCTTTGGGCTGCCCAGGGCCCTCTCAGTCCACCTGTCCTTAGCTAGCACCTGAAAGCCCTGCACATACAGGCATTCTACACAGGGGTGTGCCTTCCTCATTCTCAGATTGATGGTACACACTCTGGAGGTGTGAGGATGAAAAGCAAGCAGAGAGCAGCTGCTTCAGTCACTCTGAAGGTTGATTCTTCCAGAGCTCAGTGCAGTTCTAGTGAGACAGGAGGAGCCTACCTACCCAGCTCCCACATCTGGAGTCTTGGAAGCTTACAGTTGCTGTTCTTCTTTCTGCTAAGGATGAGCTGTAGATCCTACTCTTCTATCTTTAGTTCTTCTCTTTTTGGACCTAAGCCTTGGTGTCAGGGTTCTGGGCAAAAGAAGAATGAGCCATTTCCTATTAAGTGAATTTATTTGGAGAGGGATGATGCAGTAACTATCATAAAAGCAATTTTTATTGAGGA